>JAJOHK020000216.1:0-34541 GCA_022457215.2 Leucocoprinus gongylophorus | reverse complement strand
AAAAAAAATAAAAAAAAAAAAAAAAAATATAATATTAAAATTAAATATTTATAAATAATATTTATAAAATATATTAAAAAAAAAATTTTAAAAATAAAAAAAAAATAAAAAAAAAAAAAAAAATTTTTTTTTTTTTTTTTTTTTTTTTTTAAGTCAACAATTTATTACACAGGGCGCGATGGCAGTCTGTGCCTATAGGAGGAATTATATATGGAGTATCAATACCCTAACCTTTTTATGTAGTTACCCAACACAAAGAACTACTAAGGAATTGAACCCATAACCTCAAGTAGGTTTGAGGTAAGCATAATATATATGGATGGGGGTCTCTTCCACTATGCCATCTCTTCCCCACAGTAAAGGATTGTAAGAAGCTAAAAAAAAAATAAAGAATAGAAATATACAAGAAGACTCAGATGATGAAAATAAGAAAGATCATGACAAAGAAGCAAGTTTTGTCAAATATTCAGAGTAGGCACATGTCAAGATCGCTAAAGGTGGACTTAACTTTTATTTCCTTTTTTCATTTTATTTTCATTTTCATTTTTATTTTCAATCTATTTTCTATTTTTAGAACTAGGGTTAGGGTTAAGCAACAGAGATCATGCTGTCACATGACAGATCACATCAGATGACATGGTCACAAGTCACATGATGCAAGGAAGAATGTAAAAGGTTCTGGAAGGATAATGTCATATAATGTGTTAAATACATGTTGGCCTTATGGTATACACATGGCTGTTTAGGGTAGGGTAGGGTAGGGTAGAAATAGCTAGCATGGACCATGAGTCCAAGATATATAAGGTAAACAATCTTGTACAGAATTCTCTATCGAGTTCTCTTGTGTTAATCCAATACAAGGTTCTTTCTATTGACCAATCCTAAGGTCTTTAGTTTGTAATAGCACAGTATGATGAACCTTTGTACATAGTAATTCCCTGAAAAATTGATATGTTATTCTACAAAGAAGAGATAAAAAAGAAAGAGAACTATATATACACATAAATTTGAAGACATTAAATGAAAAAGAATTACAGCTCAAGGTACTGGTTGACTTAGAATGTATTTATATAGGTATAGATGAACAACTAGTGAAGAAAGTAACCTCATTTGCACTACTAAAACTAGAAACTAACAGACATATGGAAAACATTGATATAGTAGTAACAAATCTAAATGGCATAGATATGCTTTTATGATATGACTGGTTGATCAAGCACAATCCAGAAGTCAATTGAGACAAAGGGACAATATGGTTTGTAAGATGCCCAAAGAAATGCAAGATACAACATCAAGACATTTTGTTTAAATCTAGGACTAGAAGAATTACACCAATGGAAGAAACAGATAAAAGATACCAGGAGATAGGAAATAAACCAAATCCAATAAATTTAGAAGATTTACCAAAGTATATTTAACCTTTCACTCATCTATTCAACAAGAAGAAATTTAAAAAGCTACTAGAAAGATGAGAATAAGATCACAAAATCAATCTATTAGAGAATATACTAAAAGAGCTAAACATCAAGACCTATGCAATAATGGTTAAGGAAGAAGAAGTTTCAAACCAATAGTTGGATGAACAATTTAAGACAAAATTAATTGTCAAATCAAGTTTAAGATATACAGCATTATGTTTCTATATTCCAAAGGATGGATCTCTACAACTAGTATAGGACTATAGAAAGTTGAAGCAATACACAATAAAGGACAAGACACCATTACTATTAATTGGAGAAGTAATTAACAAGCTCAAAAATGTGAAATATTTCAACAAATTGGATCTTATATGAGAATACAATAATGTATGAATTAAAGAATACAATAAATGGAAGGCAGCATTTTTAATAAACAAGAGACTATTTGAACTGAAAATGATGTATTTTAGACTATGCAACTTGCTGTCAGAAGATGATGAATAGTATATTCTGGGAACTCTTACATTAAGAAATACTATGTCAGGCACAGTTCACACTGGGGTGGAAGTCCACAGAATGGACTCAGAGATGAGCGGACTTGTGGAACAACCTTGGCTTCAGCTTATGTGCTGTGCTATCTGTCTGCTGCATAGTTGCAACTTCAGATGATAGGAAGAAGTCCAAGATGGGAGTGAGTGCTGAATAGTGTGTCACCATTGAATACTAGAGATCAAGTTCAATAAGAGTTTATCTTTGTCGATTATCAGACTAGCAAATTACAGTGTAACTATTAGTCTTATATACAAACAGAGAGTATAGAAGATGCTCAGAGTTTCAGTAGTAAAACCTCTATTACCCCAAGTGGAGGTTTCAGTGTTGAGACACTGACAGGAGTAACTCCGTCATAGAAGACCAAGTTGAATAGAAGTATCTCCACTATGGAAGACAGAATACCCAGATGGTTGTAGCACTACCATAAGACATGTTGTGAGAAAGGTGGCTGCTGTGGAAGGCAGGCTTGTATATTTTGGAGGTGTCTTCACCACAGGGATGTAGTTTCCAGATGAGTGGACTTGCATATGACATATTAGCAAATTATATAAATGACTTTGTAATACAAGCCAAAACTAAGAAAAAATTAGAAGAAAGGATCATACAATTCTTAAAGATAGTAGAAAAACATAATCTTTGTTGAAATAGTCAAAGTGTAATTTTGATACTAATGTCAGAGTTAAAGATGATAGACTTAGATGATTTTTATTTTTCTTTTCTTTTCTTTTTCTTTTATTTATAATTGTTGGAGGATATTTTATTAAAAGGGAGTAGAGAGATAAAGGTGTAATGTCACATATGTCACAAATCGTGACACCTGTTACAGGGTGGTCACATTACAGTCACAAGATTACATAACAAAGAGAAGGATATAGAAGATTCCAGAAGAAGATGATGTCATATAGTATGACAATGGTATGTTAGCCTTATGAACAAAGCATGACCTTTAGGGTAGGCTAGAATTAGCTTAGCATGGACCATTGGCAAAAAATATATAAGGTAGACTAATCTGTAGTAGAAACTCTATCAAGTTATCTTGTGTTACTTAATATAAGAGTAGTGTTATGATTCAAAGCTCAAAGTGTTAAGCAAGGAAACAACTCTTGTATTGAGTAACACAAGAGAACTCAATAGAGTTTCTAGTACAAAGTAGTCTACCTTATATACTACTACTCATGGTCCGTGCTTACTACTGTGCACTCTACCTTAATGACCATGTATATGATATAAGGCTAATATGTGTTGTCCATGCTGTATAACGTCACTTCATTCCAGAACCTTCTACTCTATTCTCCTAAGTCCCGTGATTAGTCTTGTGACTTGGCCATCAACTTGTGACAGCATGACTGATAAACCCTAACCTGAGTTGTTCTAAAAATAGAAAATAAATGAAAGAGAAAAAATAAAATAAAGTGAAAAGAGGAAATAAAAATGAAGTCTGCCATTAATGATCTTAACAAGTAGTTTTTTATCCTAACTCTTGGACTTAAAGTCATAATAACTAAGGAAATATCCATTCTAGAAGTAATAGTTGGACGAAAAGAATTACAAATAGAAAATGACAAGATCAAAATAGTCAAGAAATGGAAAATACCTACCAAGATAAAAAAAGTAGAAAGCTTCATAAAGTTTACAAATTTCTACAGATACTTTATCAAGAATTTCAGTCATACAGCAAAACTTTCTAATGAACTTAAGTGTTATGATCGATGCCTCTAGGAAACAGCATGAACATGGGTAAAGGGTATGATGACATGATCGGCTGTGCCACATGTAGTCTCAATCAGCGCCTCATGCAGTAGGTGTTGCTACCTTGCTTTATCCTTGTAGTTTCCTCATGTTTCAATCCTCATGTATGCCTCATGGCTGGACAATGGACTCATATAAGTAGTGTAGATACATTTCTGTATCCTTACGCTTTACCACTTCTATATCATCCCTTACACTTCCTCAAGTCTTTGCCTAAGTGCAACCTGAGCTCAAGCTTAAGGTCATTACATTTGGTAAAGCGTCAACGAGCTCACCTTGCAAGAGAGGCGCAGTAGGACGAAACTACGAACGAAACAAGACAGTGTTATCTGTCGAGAAACGAAACATGTGTAGTATAAACTACGGGAAGACAAGATGAGTTCCAGAAGAACAAATGAGATAGAGGCATTGTCAGAACGACTGGGATCCTTACAGATCAACGAAGAAGCCTCAACAGAAGAATACGAACGAATAGACACTGAGATGTCAGTAGCACCAGCTGTAGCAGCAAATGAGAACATACAGGCAGGATTGCCAAAGAGTATGGTACCGGACCCAGGATGGTTCGATGGAGACCGGTTAAAGTTTGAAGACTGGTGGAGAGAAATCAGACTGTTCCTCAAGAGCAACAGAGTCACCGGAATGGACGATAGGATCACAGCGATCCTAGCTCGCCTCAGAGGAGGTGTAGCAGGAATATATGCACAAAAGAAACTTGACGAGTTTGATGAAGACAATGACACCCAGGATTGGGACGAATTTGTGAAGGAATTCAAGACAACATTCAGCAATAAGTCCAAAGCAGCGGACACTGAGTGGAAAATCGAGACCTTCAAGCAAGGCAAAAGAAACATGGCAGATTTCATGATCGAATTCGAAGCACTAGCCACGAAGGCTGATACAGATGAGCTGCACGCCATCTTTTTATTGAAGAAGAATGTACGACAAGATATAATCAAGACGATATTGGGTTATCCACCCATAGCGATGCCAGAGACACTCAAGGAGTGGAAAGTGGCAATTACATCAGTAGGACAGGGATATGAGTCCACAGAGGGAAAACACAACTACAAGATAGGAACAGGAACTACATATGGTGGTAGAGGACAACCTATGGATATTGGGAAGTCCAACGACAACTTCAAGGATGGGAAGCTAAAGTGCTTTAACTGCAACAAATACAGGCATATGGCAAAAGAGTGTCAAGCGGAAAAGAAAGAACAGGAAACAAGAACATGTTTCAAATGCGAGAAGAAAGGACACATTGCCAAGAACTGCAAAGGGAAGCAGACAATGAAGATACGCAAGACACAAGAAGAAGAATCAGATGAAGAAAACAAGAACGACAAGAAACAGGGTTTTGGAGATGATCTCGAGTAGGTACGGTACGAGAGATCAAACATGTAAACTCCTCTAAAAAATATATTATTCCAAATCGCAGAGCAAGTGGTGGAAAAAGGGAGTTAAATGTGCAAGCAGACATTAAGACAAGAAACGGAAGGAACTTAAAAGTAAAAGCCCTAGTGGATTCCGGATGCACTCATACAGGAATCGACGAACAATTGGTCAAAGACAAGAAAATTCAGACCGAGAAGATCAACTTCTCTTTCGAAGTATTCAATGCAGATGGAACCAAGAATGGAGAAGTGACCAAAGTGGTGCCTTTAGAAGTAGAGATCAACAGACACAAAGAAACACTGGAAGCTGTGGTAACGGATTTAGCTGGAACAGACATGTTTTTGGGACACTATTGGCTGGTCAAACACAATCCAGAAGTCAATTGGAAAAACGGCACTATCAAGTTCACAAGATGCCCAGGCAATTGTACCATGACGCACAAGGACATACGGTTCAACACCAGGAGAACAAAGGAAATGGCAATGGATAAAACAGAACAGGACAACAGTGAAATAGGCAAAGAACCGGACAAAACAAATCCAGAAGATTTACTGGAATATATTCGACCTTTCACCCATTTATTCAACAAGAAGAAATTCGAAAAACTACCAGAGCGTAGAGAATGGGATCACAAAATCAATCTAACGGAAGAAGCTCCAAGGGAATTAAATGCAAAGGCCTACGTAATGACGATAAAAGAAGAGGAGGCCTTAAATCAATGGCTCGATGAACAACTCAAGGCTGGACTCATTGTGGAATCCAAATCACGATATGCGGCACCCTGTTTTTACATCCCGAAAAAGGACGGTTCACTATGATTGGTTCAAGACTACAGGAAGTTGAATCAAGTCACGATAAAGGATAAAACACCACTACCGTTAATTGGAGAAGTCATCAATAAGCTCAAGGAAGCCAGATATTTCAACAAGTTGGATTTGATTTGGGGATATAACAACGTACAAATCAAAGAAGGCGATGAATGGAAAGCGGCTTTCCTCACAAACAAAGGACTATTCGAACCCAAAGTGATGTACTTTGGATTATGCAATTCACTGGGAACATTCCAAAGAATGATGAATAGCATTTTCCGAGAACTACTTCACGAAGGAGTGTTGGCCAATTACATGGACAATTTTGTTATTCCAGCAAGGACAATGGAAGAATTGGAAGAACGAATGACATGATTCCTAAAGATAGCCGAGAAGCACAATTTGTGCTTTAAACGATCGAAATGCGATTTCAACATGGAGGAGATTTCTATCCTAGGAGTAATAGTTGGAAAAGGACAAATCAAGATGGAACAAGAAAAGATAAAGGCAGTAAAGGAATGGAAAACGCCGATGAAGATCAAGGATGTTGAGAGTTTCCTGGGATTTGCCAACTTCTACAGATGATTCATTCACAACTTCAGTCATATGGCAAAACCATTAAACGAATTGAAGGGCAAAAAGGAATGGAAATGGGAAAAGGAACACCAAGAAGCATTCAAGGAACTCAAGAAAAAGATCATGAGTCAACCGGTACTAGCTCTACCCAAGAGAGAAGGAAAATTCAGGGTGGAAACAGATGCATCAGGACATGCGATTGGAGGAGTACTTTCCCAAGAGCAAGAAGGGAAATGGAAACCCATTGCATTCTTGTCAAGAACGATGCAACCAGCAGAACAAAATTACGAAATTTACGACAAGGAACTATTGGCAATTGTAGAGGCCTTGGCTAAATGGCGACAATATTTGCTGGACGCAGCAGAAACATTCGAGATATGGACAGATCATGAGAATCTGAAGTACTTTAGGGAACCCCACAAGTTGAACGGACGACAGGCCAGATGGTACCTGAAATTGCAAGACTATGACTTTATCCTATGACATATTCCGGGAAAAACAAATATGAAAGCAGATATTCTATTGAGGAAAGAGCAGGTCGACACGAAAGAAGACAACAAAGACATTCAACTACTAAAGGACGAAATGTGGTCGAGAAAAACTGTGGGCAAAATACGAGTATTCGAGGATAGGAAGGTGGAAGAAACGGATATAATCAAAAGAATCAAAAGGAACGGAACCAGAGAGAAGGAAGTTTTGCAAGCATTACAAAAGAAAGATGGATCAGTATGGGAAGAAGACAAAGTGGTGTATATGGAAGGAAGAATATACATACCAAACAACAAGGACATCAAAGAGGAAATTCTGAAAGAACATCATGATCCAGCAGATGTCGGACATCCAGGACAACATAGGATGCAAGAGCTCATCAAGAGGACATATTGGTGGCCAGGACTCAAAGAAGACATCAAGAAATATGTTCAAGGATGTATAAAGTATCAACAGAATAAGGTGCAATACCAAAGAAAAGCAGGTGAACTTCACCCATTGGAGATTCCGGAAGGACCATGGCAGGACATCAGTATCGACATGATAGGTCTATTACCAAAATCGAACGAAATGGACATCATACTAGTAATTGTGGATCGCTTCACAAAAATGATCAGACTAAAGGCGACAACGACAAATTTATCATCAGAAGGAGTTGCCAAGATCTACAGAGATGAAATATGGAAGATATATGGAATACCCAAGACGATCCTTAGTGACCGGGGCACACAATTTGCATCAAAGTTCATGGAAGATCTTACGAAAGTACTGGGAACCAAGAGGAAACTGTCTACAGCATATTACCCTCAGACCGATGGACAGACAGAAAGAATCAACCAGGAAATAGGAACGTTCTTACAGCACTACATGAACTATCAGCAGGATGACTGGACAGAATGGTTAGCCGCGGCAGAATTCGCTTACAATGACAAGAAACATGCGACAATGGGGAAGACGCCATTCGAACTGAATTTTGGAAGACACCCCTGGAAAGGGGACCTCATGGTACAAATGGAGTTGCCATGAGTAGAGGAATTTGCAAAGAAGCTACAAGAAATCTGGAAACATGCGGCACAAGCAATGGAAGAAAGCCAAAAGAACATGAAGAGACAGTTCGACAAAAGAAGAAGGAATCCTTAAGGTCTAAAGGTCAGAGAACACGTGTGGCTGGAGAACAAAAATATCCAGTCAAATCGACCCTCAAAGAAGTTGGACAATAAAAGATACGGACCTTTTAGAATCACAAAGGACATTGGCTTAGGAGCGTTTCAACTGGAACTTCTGGAAGGCTGGATGATTCATAATGTCTTCAATGAGGATCTTCTGACACAATGCATGGAGCCAAAGTTCAAAGAACAACACAAGGAACCAGCACCACTACCGACAATTATCAATGAGGAAGAAGAATACGAAATGGAAGAAGTACGGAAGCACAGGAAATGAGGACGGGGAACACAATACTTGGTGCACTGGAAAGGATATGGGGATGAACATGATCAGTGGATAGCAGAAACAGGGTTGCCACATGCAAAACAGGCAGTTGAAGACTATTGGATGAGGTATTCAAGTCAAAACCTATAAAGAGGGGGGTAAAATCCCATTTCGATAGACCAAGAAATCACTCGAAGTCTTAAAGCAACACACAAATCCAACAATGTCTTTTCCCACTGGTAACAACACTTTCACCACAGCACCCACTTCACCCAACCCCTACGTCTCAAGAAAACTTAACAATATGGACCAAGCCCAAGTAATGAAGAGAGAAAGAGAAGATTGGGAGAGGCTATACCACAAAACGTTGAAAGGGATCGAAGCAATGATCGATGTTCAAAGAGCGATGAAGGACATGAAGAAATTAGCTGAAGAAGCTGGAACAACAGTTGCGGAGATGGAAGGAATCATCCTGATGGCCAGTATCGACAATCGCACAACAAATGCTACGAATATCACCCAGATGGCGGAAGATCTACGTTATTTGATTCAAAGTGATATAGACAACAGGGCATTTCAAGTTCAAAGAAGATTAGCAGATGAGCTCAATCAATATAAAGGGAAGGGCAACAGTTACGTGGATGAGAACATTCGAGAAATTCAGGAATTATACATGGATGAAGAAGCAAAAGAAGAAAAAGGAAGGGTTGATGACGAAGAAGTAATATTAATCAAGCCATACGAAGTATCCAGTTCAACATCTATATCTACTCACAGCACCAGCTTTATCAAGGATGAAATTGAAAACCTCATCAAGTATATGAAGTTCGTCAGAATGCCAACACAAACCAGACTATTTCGTCCACCAGCTCATTACCAATCCCTCAAATCAAGAGGAGAACAAGATCCTGAGTTTTGGAAAGAAATTGCAATGGCACTAGTGGATAATCGACATAACACAGAAACATCAAGAAATGGGTTTACGATCAAGATGTACCAAGGAGGTACACCACATGAACCATTCTTCATAGCCATCGACTGTTGGGGTCAAGTTATCATAGGACCAAACAAGAAAATAGTAGCAACGCATGTGTCGGGAGAGTTGGAGGTTTTGGCTTGATTCATGGGGACATGAATCCTGAAATGGGGGTATTGTTACAATCAATGCCTCTAGGAAACAGCATGAACATAGGTAAAGGGTATGATGACATGATCGGCTGCGCCACATGTAGTCTCAGTCAGCGCCTCATGCAGTAGGTGTTGTTACCTTGCTTTATCCTTGTAGTTTCCTCATGTTTCAATCCTCATGTATGCCTCATGGCTGGACAATGGACTCATATAAGTAGTGTAGATACATTTCTGTATCCTTACGCTTTACCACTTCTATATCATCCCTTACACTTCCTCAAGTCTTTGCCTAAGTGCAACCTGAGCTCAAGCTTAAGGTCGTTACATTAAGTGTAAGAAGAAATAAAAATGGGAAGATAAATACCAGAAAGCATTCAAGGAATTGAAGGATAAAATCACTAGTCAACTGATACTTGTCTTAATTAGAAGGGAAGAAAACTTCTGAGTGAAAACCAATATATCAGAACATACTGTAGAAAAAGTATTATCTCAGGAACAAGAAGGGAAATGAAAGCCAATCACATTCTTATCAAGGACAATGTAAGCAGCTAAGAAAAACTATGAGATATACAATAGAAGCTCTAACAAAATAGAAAAAATACTTATTGAATGCTATATAGAAGTTCAAAGTCTGAACAAATCACAAAAATCTCAAGTATGACATAAATTGAATGGACAACAAGCAAGATAGTATCTCAAACTGCAGACTATGATTTTACACTATAACCTAGGGAAAATGAATACTCAAGTAAATATATTGTCTAGAAAATATCAGATCAATATCAAAAAATATAATTAAGACATAATAATGCTTAAAGATGACCTATGTACAAGACAACAGACTACAAAAGCAGAAATAGTAATATTTATAAAGCAACAAGTAGAAGAAACCACATTACTAAAAGAAATTTGAAAAAACAAAATAAGAGAACAGAAGGTATGAAAAGAACTTAAAAAGGATAACAGTCAAGTATGGAAAGATAATAGCATAGTATATGTGAATAGAAAAATCTACATTCCAAATAACTAATAAATCTGAGAACAAATTTTACAGAAGAACCATGATCTAGCAGATGTAGGATATCCAGAACAACAAAGGATGCTTGATCTTATCAAAAAGACTTATTAGTGGTTTGGAATCAAAACTAATGTCAAGAAATATGTTCAAGGATGCTAAAAGTGTTAACAAAATAAAGTGCAATATATGAAGAAGACAAGATAATTGTACCCATTGAAAATACCTCAAGGACTATGGCAAGAAATTAGCATTGACGTTATTAGACTACTACTAAGATAAAATGACAGAGATGTTATAGTAGTAATTGTGGATCAATTTACAAAGATTATTAGACTTAGGGCAACAACAACAAATGTATTATTGGAAGAAATAGCTAAAATCTATAGGGATAACATATGGAAAATACACAGAGTATCAAAGAAAATCAGTTTGTCTCATAGTTTACAGAAGATTTATGCAAAGTACTAAGAGTAAAGAGGATATTATCTATAGCATATGGACAAATAGAAAGAATCAATCAAGACATTGAAACATTTTTGTAATATTATATCAATTATTAGCAAAACAATTGGATAGAATGGTTATTGGTAGCAGAATTCCAATATAATGACAAGAAGCACTTGACTACAGAGTATACACCATTTGAACTTAACTATGAAAGATACCTATGGAAAGAAGACCTAACCATAGGAATAGAATCTCCAAAGCTGGAAACTTTTCTTAAAGGGCTAAAAAAAAGTTGGGAAGTAACAATATTATTAGTAAAAAAAAGCACAAGAAACAATAAAAAGACAATTTGATAAGAAAAGATGAAACACTCAGGGGTTGAAGCAAAAAGACAATGTGTGGCTGAAAGCAAAAAATAAATAGCCAAAGTGACTTTCAAAAAAACTGAACCAAAATCAATACAAATCTTTTGAAATTACAAAGGATATTGGACAAGGAGCATTTCAGCTTAAATTACTAAAAGTTTTGGTGATATACAACATGTTTAATGAAGACCTGCTAATACAATGCAAAAAACCTCAATTCAAGAGATAACTCATGGATTTAGCACCACTATCTAACATTATCAATAAGAAATAAGAATATGAAGTAGAAGAAGTATGAGAACATTAAAAACAAGGTAGAAAAACATAATATTTAGTATATTGAAAGAAATATGGAAATGAACATAACTAATGGATAGCAGAAACAGGATTACTATATGCTCCAGAGATGGTTCAAGACTATTAGACAAAGCTTTCAAGACAAAATCTATAAAAGAGTGGATAAAACTCCAAATTAATATCTCAAAGTACATCAAGTACTCAAGAAATTATTAAGTAGCTAACTTTGTAACTGATTTCTCATCCTCTAATCCATAAGTTTCTCACACAGTCAACAACCTTAACCTTATTATTATGCTCAACAAAGGAAAGAAGAACTAGACAAAAAAGTATCACAAAATAATATAAGAATTGAAGATAATAGCAGATATTTAAATATAAATTCAAGATCTTATTAAACTAGCTAATGTAGTTAACAACTAATTGACTGATATCAAAACCATACTATTACAAACATGTTAGAGGTAGAGATCAACAATGTGGGAAAAGCATTAAAACCATTCAAACTAATAGAGTAAAAAACAAAACATATTGGAACAATTTAAATTTCTTTAACAGAAATATAATGTAGATACTAGTCATCAGGGAATTTCTATCAAAATATACACTGGGGGTCCACTATATGAACCATTCTTCATATCATATGTTTAGACTCTTATATTTTATTTTGATTTTATTTTATTTTCTTTGATTTTTCTTTTTCTTTTATTTCTTGAACAATAAAGAGGCACATGACACATTACATGACATGATGTTATAAGCCCAGAATGTTATAGAAAGGACTAGAAGAAATTATATCAAAATACATATCTATAGTATGTTTACCTCATAGCTAATGCATAGATATTAGAATAGAATTATTTATCATTAGTACAGATTATGTACTATTAGTATAAATAGGGTAACAATACATTGGAAACTCTTTGTTGAGTTCTTATTACAAAATAAACTACTCACTTGTTTGTGATATCTAAATCTTGGCTACACTCTTAGAGGTTTAGAAGTAATTCAGAAGTTCAATAATAATGACAATAATGACAAAGATCAATACAGATATCAATGATAATAAGGAATAATTAATAATGTTAAGTCTAAGGTCTAATCCTCAAATATAAAAGTATATATACAAAAGAGTAATAGTTTGTGCCCAAGCTATTTCTATAATATAATCAAAGCTCATATCTGATGAGGTTTGTCATCTGTTATAGCAGATATCAGGCTAACTTTAGCAAGTAACTAATTATATCACTATATTAATATGCTTGTATCTCTATCAATACTTATTGCTATGAAATATACTATATCTTATCAGAAACAATTTGATAAGCACTTTTTAATGCAAGTTCAATCATATAAATATATCTAGCCATTTGTAAGATAATAGCTAACAAAACTTTTACAGTTACTAATGGCCTGATATCTCAACTGTTTGTTATCACTTTTGTATATCCTGCACATATGCACATAGTCCTTATTTGGAGCTTTCCAGTATAACTTGGTTTGTGAAAATCAGTCCACTGATTGTGAAGATACAAGCTGAATGAAGTTTGTGACAATTTTTTTGTAATATCTATGAGACTCTTACTCCATAAGACTACTTAGTATACTATTGACTATTTTGGTTAATGGTTGTAACAGTACTTCATAACTAACTCTGTCCAAGCAAAACTCATTATAGGCTCAACCAAGGAAATATTAACAATGTATATAGTTGGAGATCTGGTATTAATAGATTAAACAAGAAATTTATGAAAACATGAATGTTAAAACAGAAGTATTGTAATAACTAATACTTTATATATTACATATGCTTACCTCATTACTTGAATATGTGTTAGAAGTATTTCATATTTACTATGCCTTGTACTTCCCTCATATACTATTAGTCAGCATTGTTACACCAGAATATGTTTTTTGCAAAAAAATATACTCTTATGAGGTTTGTAAGCAAACTAGACTTTAGACTTGAAGGCTATTAAGACAGACTTAGCAAAGTATTATGAAATGCCTAACTATCTGCTATTCTAGCTTGTATGTACACAGTGGCCACTTAGTGATAATAGAAACATGCCATAATATTGTTCTCTAGAAAACTATAGAGAAAACAATATTACCCACTTGTGAATAGAATAGAACTACTTAAACTATACTGGAAAGAAATATAATTCACTCAAAAAAGACTAGCTACAAGGAATAAGCACTTGAGAGCACAATTGACATAGTGTCATATACCAAGTCCATTCATCTAGAAAACACATCTCTGTAGTACATTCCTTGCCAACAATTAAAGCCTGCCTTCCATGGTGGCCACCTTTCTCACAACATGCCTTAAGACAGTGCTACAACTATCCAGGTATTCTGTCTTCCACAGCAAAGATACTCCTATTCAACTCAGTCTTCTATGATGAAGTTACTCCTGTTAGTATCTCAACACTGAAGCCTCTACTTAGGGTAATAGAGACTATTCCATTGAAACTCCAAGCATCTTCTATGGTAGGAATTCATATATAATACTAGTAGTTACACTGTAATTTACTAGTCTAATAATCAATGAAGATAACTCTTATTGAACCTGATCTCTGGTATTCAATGGCAACATACCAAATCAGTACTCACACTCACTCCCATCTCGGACTTCTTCCTATTATCTGAAGTTGCAACCACACAGCAGACAGACAGTGCAGCATATAAGCTGAAGCCAAGGTTGTTCAACAAGTCTGTACATCTCCAAGTCCATCTTGCAGACTTCCATTCTAGTGTGAACTGTACCTGACACATAGCTACAAATATTTAGATGGTATAAAAAGACAGGAACACAACTGATTGGAAGCTAGAAGAGTCATGAATACACTCATAAGTAAAAGAAACTGGTAGAAATACTAGAAAAGGAAAAGATATAGAATAAGAGATATTAGGCTAATTTCAGATTGCAAATGGAGAGAGGACTATGTACTCTCAAAACTTCAAAAAGCTTTCTCATAATTTTGATCTCTATTCTCTAGTTCAATTCTCTCTACTTTTTGACTAATATATAAGTTATGAGTACAAAGAAGTAAAAGGGAGAACCTCATCTAAATTCCTTTACTTGAGAGCAGTTTAACTACTATTTTATTGAGTGAGCATTGTTAGTATTTACTATCACTTTCAGGCAAGTTTCAGAGAGTTTTGACAGCCTAGAAAAGGCTGGTGAGATGAGTATCAGTTGGTATCTTCAGTTATAAGATTTGAATGAAGAAATACCTTTTGGTATATTATCTGGGATAGATAGTGTTGTTGGAAGCTCTGAAGGAGCTTTGCAATCTATTTACTAGATTCTCTAAAGAAACTTGTTACATAGTATAAGATTCACTATTTAGAACTGTGTTAGCAAGAAAAGGCAGAGTTTTATGTGTTCTTATCTTATTCTATATGTTAAGGGCTAATTGTTATGACTTAGAGTTTTTAGAGTGGGATAATAAGACAAAATTCTTATATTAGGGTTTAACACAAGAGAACTTAATAGAGAACTCTGTACAAGACTGACTATCTTATATACTACTGGCTCATGGTATATGCTCTACTACTTTAGTCTATTCTAAGTAACCATCTGTTTGTCTTAAGATTAACATATCTTAAACATACTGTATAATATCATTATACTAGAACTTTTCTACCTCTTTCCATCATGACCACATGACTGTAATTGTGTTATGTGACTGTTTGTGATATTTGTCACCATGATGTCACTTGAAACCCTAACTTTAAATAAGAAAAAAACAACAATAAAAAAATGAAAAATAAAAATAAAATAGAGTCTAACATGTATAACTCTAACACTAATGTTGCATAGTTCTTATTACACCCTAGCATAACCTCTTTTCTGCTTCACCTCTATCAGCATGTCATGTAGTAATAAAAGCTTTATCATGTTTCCTCTTTTTTTCCTCAAGAATATCTTTTTCTTTTCTTATAGTTTTTAGATATATATAACTATAGATATAATTCTGTATCCATATACTTTACCAATTGATTATTCCTCTTAAGTCTTTCACACTTATTATCTCAAAAATGCCTATATAAATGTATATAATCTAACTTATAATGGAAAGTACTTATCAAACTGTTACTGATGATATATAATATATTACATAGCAATTGGAACTTATAGAGATACAAGCATATCAATGTAGTGACATGACTAGTTACCTACTAAAATTAGCCTAACAGCTACTATAACAAATATCAGCTCTATCAGGTTAAGATAATGAGTAGTAATTATGTGATAGTAACAGCTTGTGCACAAAATATCATATAAACCTATGTGTTTAAGAGTTAGACCTCAAACTTAATAATATTATTTATCTTTTTATTTATTTATTCAACAATTTATTATGTAGAACATGTGGGCAGATTGTTAAGCAAATGTGATGACATTATTAATACTTGAAGAATGACATTTCAAGCATCTGATCTCAAAGGAAGTCAATTCCTTGACTTACTAGACAATGATAACAATGTTATTAAACCATCATATATCCAAGGGGGTTTATGTCTTAAAAAATTTGGCTACTCAAACTCATTATGTGCTTGAGCTATAAGAGCTATTACAAATCATGCTCCTACTGGTGAATACCAACTTAGATTCTTTTCCAAAGAAGAATTTAAATGTCCATGCAGTTATTACGCTATTGAATCAAGACACCATATTCTTTATGAGTGTGGTAGATTCAATAACTATTGGAATCCAAGAAGGGACTCTTTGAGTCACTTTGTCATGTTCTTGGAATTTAATCCAAGCACTTTTTTGTTTTGCAATTCAGTAGTGTAATTATTTTCATTCTTGATTATTTTTTGGATCTTTTCACTTTATTTTTTCTTTTTTCTCTTTTCTCTTTCCTTTTCTTTTTCTTTCTTTACTTCATGTTGTTTTGTCCCTTTTGTATGTAGTTACAAATGTAGCTACTATGGTCTGCCTATGCACTCCATGTAATAAATTGTTGATTTAAAAAAAATGTGGGCAGACTGCAGTAGCTACTTTATAATTATATACATGCAGACTCAAACAAAATAAGGAAAGAAATAGATAATAAATGAAAATGAAAATGAAAATGAAAAAATTAAATAAAATTACTAATGAAAAGCAAATGCAAATTGACTAAGTGATACTTTCTCAAAAAGTAAAAGCACCATTGTTAAACTCTAAAAAGAGTATGAAGTGAGTGATTGTATCTCTTTTTGGATTCCAATAGTTGTTAAACCTTTTACATTCATGAAGGATATATTGTCTAGTTTTGATTGTATACTGTCCACAAGGACATAAAAATTGTTTTTGTGAGAAGAATATAAGTCAATACTCTTCTATAAGAATATGATTGGTGATAGCTCATGTAGCTCTAGTACATAATAAATTAGAATGACCAAAGAAATTCAGCCACAATCCTCTTTTAGAATAAGTCAGTTTAATAGGATTAAGATCATCATTAAGGAGATCTAAAAAGTATCTTCCTTTGTTGTCTGAGGCTTGGAAAGTCATTTTCTAATTATTGAGGATTTCATCAAATTTGTTTTTCCTGTTGAACTCTTATGATGATTTGTATGGAAAGATGGTGATGAGATCAAATTTCTTCATCTCTTTATCAACTATATCATAGAGCATCTATTTGTTATGACTTGGACATTCTCAAAATTTGATAGAATTTTGCTGATCTCTAATGAAAAATTTACTGAGTTCTCTAGAAATTATAACTGAATGAATTTGATATGGATAAACCAATGAATCAAATATTTGCTCAGTGGCATGTAGTAAGTTTATGATGATAACAATGTGATTAATGTTGGCTAATTGAGTGGCTTGATTGATACTATACCTAATAGTAAAAATTTCAGCCTCAGTAGATGTAACATTGACTATATGATAAAGAGTTTTGATAACTGGATTATCATGGACATGAATATGGGCAATCAAAGTAGCAACTTGATTTTTGATACTCACATCAAATATAATGATTGCTATTTTTGAATCATCTAATGCTTGGAGAGTAAGATTGTCAAGCTTTTAAACATGTACTTTTCTATATTCTTTATGTTTGTCCAAAGAAAAACGACTAGGATAAATATCAATTAGTTTGTTTCTAGGTGAAAATTCACTACTAAAAGAGATAAAAGAGGAAAAAACTCTATTAAGTCTGTTGTTAGCATTAACAATGAACCCTTTGACATTCAATCACTGTTTGGGAGTTAGATTTTTGAGTGATAAACAATAAATAATGAATTCTATTATTATCCAAATATCTTGATTCCAACATAGACTTGAAAATATGATTTGTTGGTAGAAATTGTATTCTTAGTTGGAATATACTATGAAGCTTTTGCAAATGCAAATGGATTGGGATAAAACTTGCAATGGCTTTGATATTAATTGTAGATAAGGTATGAAAAGCTCCTAGTATCTAAATAACAGCTTTTCATTGTATTTTCCTGAGTTTCTTGAGAGAATATATTAATAGTGCTTTGTTGTAAAACTACATTTCAAAGCTGTAAAATGCAATTAGAAGTATGTAGCTTCTATATAAAAGACACTTCTGAGTAGGAATGAGACCTCTTGATAAATTTCCAAGCAATTTTATGTACTTGACAGTTGATAAAGTCTTGTTCACATAAAAGTTGATATATTGTTGGAACATTAGCTTTCTATTGAAAATAAATCCCAAATATTACCACATTTATTTGGGATGAAGAATAGAACTATCTAGAGAAGTAAGGTTCAGTAAAAGAGGATTGAACAATTTATATAACCTGAAAAAATAGAAAACTTCTGTTTTTCCATATTCAATGACAAGTTCAAACTGTTTGAGAAGTAAGAACATAACATTTTTAAGTCAATAATTTATTATACAGGGTACAATGGCAGTCTATGCCTACAGAAGGAATCATATATAGAGTATCAATACCCTAACCTTTTTATGTAGTTACCCAATACAAAGAACTACTAAGGAATTAAACCTATAACCTCAAGTAGGTTTGAGATAGACATAATACACATGGATGGGAGCTCTTCCACTATGCTAGTAAGAACATAACATGGTAACTACAAAATAAATGAGAGTTTAAAACTGTCAAAGATTTATTTTGCATAATGAGACAACTATTATCTATAAAAGAGAAGATAGAAATCAGGATTTTTATATTTTTAATTTTTTTTTCAAAAATATATAAAATTAGAGAAAGATATAGAGCAGATAAAATGGGAGAAAGAGTAAAACACTTTCTAACACTAACATCAATATTAAAAGAAGCAGAATTGAATAATGAATAAAGTACTTGTCAAAGATCTTTGAGCTCTAGACAAGATTAATCATTGTGTTGGATAGCTTTAATTATCAGACTTATGAAGTTTGAATCCAAGTTTCTTTTAACTTTTCTTTTGACTTTCTTTTCTTTTCTTTTCTTTTTCTTTCTGGAAATAGGGGTTATGGTTGGCATGACATCACTGTCACACTGTCACAATTCACATGACAACAGTCACATTAATGATCACAGATCATGAAGTAGTAATAGAAGAAAGTAAAAGGTTCTAGAAGAATGACATCATATAGTATGTATGATACATATTGACCTTAGAGCAAACATATGATAATTTAGGGTAGGCTAGAGTAGTGGTAGCAAAAGCCATAGGGTTTTAGTATATAAGGTAGATAGTCTAGTACAAAGTTCTCTGTTGAGTTCTCTTGTGTTAATCCAAATACAAAATTCTTTTCTTTAATTAACTCTAAGATTATTGAATTATAACATTAATGGCTGGTAATTTGTATTTTTTGACCCAATTCATGAACTCCCAGGGGCCTCCTCTTTTTGCCACAATTTCTTGGATTTTGATAACAAAAAATGCATATTTAGTCTTCTTGGTGATATTCCTGAATTTTCTCTAATTTTTGACATTTCTTGAAATCCTATAGTTTTCAAGTTCCTTTCAACATCCCTTGTTCCATCACAATTTTGAGTGTTTAAACCAAATTCTTCCTGTATTATCAGTGAATTGTTGAACTGTCTATTCAAAGATCTTCTTGCTTGAAATTTGCTCTGTATCTAGAAATTTGATAATTTTAATGAGTTCAGTGATGAAGTTCCTTTCTTCTTTGCTATTCTTGATGATTGTACATTTCTTAGTTTGTATATGTCCCTCAATAATTGCAATGTTGACAGTGAGTGGAGCATAATCTGACAATAATCTTCATTCTGAATGGATCATATAGTTGTTAAGTTCTGATGAATTTAGATGAAGAAACATTAGGTCTATTACCAAGTTCAAGTCATTTTGGTTGTCTAAATATCTAGTAGAAACACATTTAGTAGCTTTGGACATGCATAAATCCATAGAGTCTGCAATATTATTAAGAAAATTATAATGAATAGAGTGATACAGAAAAAAAAGGTCCTAATTGCTATCTCTAATATTAAAATTGCCAGCCAAAAACAAAATGTTATTGATGTTAACTTCAATATTCTTTAGATACTTTAAAGCTGTTTGAGATGAGTCCAAGTAAATGTTAATCAAAAAGTAAATGGATCCATTATTAAAAAAGAAAACATACAAAATATCCCTATAGCTGAAAATATCTTTTCATAGAGAAAAACAGAAATGTGAAAGTCTGACATTTATATATAATATGACTCTAAGAGAATCATGATCATTTGATGCATTTCTAGGAAAGGTAAGCCAGTTAGAGTAGTTTAGTACTCCTACCAAATATTCTCCTTCTTCACTTGATGAACTTGGAATAGAACAAATGATCAACCATGGTAGTTCTTGGATAAAGATTATATCAAAATTTTTCTGTATTTCTAAAATAGTGTTAGTAAGCAAGTTGTAATTTAGAGAATATCTCCTTGATTTTTAGAATTTTACTAGTCATTGGCACTAAGGCTTGAGCATATGATTTACTACTGTCTTTTTTTTTGTTAGTTTGGTGCTTTTCTTAAAGAATTTGGAAATTTCTTTAACTTCCTTAGGAGATTTTGCACGGATTGGCAGTGGAAGTTTTGTGAAACTTACTAGTTTGTCAGTTGGTTTATTATCTTTGGAGAGCTTTTTAGTTTTCTGAGTTTTCAGCATGAATTTGGATACTACTTATTATCTGAATGTTCTGTTGTCTTTGTTAGTGACAAAAGCATCCCACTCTGATTTATATATTGCAAAAATGAAGTTCCAGACCACTTCACCTATGCCATTGAGATTCAATATGTTGTTAGATTTAGTGTGATCTATACTCTTGTGTTTGATATAGTTAGTAATGTAATGAAGGAACTCTTTGATATTTTTAGAATCTAATGGAAGATGTCCAAGTAAACCATATAGTAAAACAGAGTAAAAACTACTACTCCATGAGTCTTGGTTAGTTGCTTGATTAATACCATATAGTAATTGAATATTAATAGCTTTTTGTAGAGAACATATATTAGTAGTACTGTTAGCCACATCCTTACCTTGTGGTTTAGGCATGTTATTGAAGGCCAGTGCCTCATTTCATATACATTGAGATTCCTCCTAGAGACTATTGTTAGCTGCCAGTCTGACTGACTTATTTGCTTGTTTGTTATTTAATGCATAGGATAGCTAAGAGCTATCAATTGGTTCTTAAATGTCTTCATCCAAAAAGTTATTCTGAATCTCCATTCTTTGGTGGTATAGAGTAGAAGATGCAGAAAACTGAGTAGATAACTCTCTTGAGCTAACTTTTCTAGAGAAAGTAGACTTTCCTCTGATGATGTCAGTATTAATATCTATATCTATATCAGATGGAAATTGAGCCATTTGAAGAGGTTGTAGATTGATAGCTAAAGTGAAAAACAATTTATTCACTAATTCTGTTATAGGTACTACCATACAAGATAGTGGTAAGAGAGAAAGAAGTGATGTGACAATATCATTTATCAATTGTTATTAATTATTATCTTTGATATTTTATATTATCTTTGTTTATCATCATTATTCTCTTGAACTTCTGAATTACTCCTAAATCTTTGAGAGTTCATCCAAGGTTTAGATATCACAAATCAGTAAGTAGTTTATTTTGTAATACTATCACATAATAAAGATACTAAGTAGTAGAAACTCTATCAAGTTTTCTTATATTAATATCAGATATAGTCCATAGTTAGAGGCAAAAGTCTATGAGATTAGCTATTAGGGCAACTAGGCAAAGATTGTGGTGTTTCAGTGGAGTTTACAGCTCTAGAGAAATTCTAAGAGAACAGAATAGAGTTTTTTGAAATTGACAGCTATTTTAAGTATTAGGAGTTGATTCTAATCAAATATAACATCAGGTAAAACATTTGGTAATCTAACTACAGCTATATGTCAAGAGACCTATCTTTAACTAAAGTTTGAACACCTAAGTACTGCTGAACTCTATAGTCTTCTTATTCTTTAATAGTTAACATTTCTTCTCTGCCAAACCTCATAGTTCTTCTCAGACTATCACTGATACTTCCTACAGTCAAAATTCAAGCTACAATCCTCAAAATTCCAGTACTATCCCTTTCTGATTGTTACTATTATGAGCTTCTTTCCTTTTTTTAGCAATTCTTTTAAACACTTTTACATAGGTTCCTGATTACTTGGCCATTATCATTTTCTAGTTATGTTAGCACTATGCTGTTAGATTGGAATGTATCCATAGTATTTAGAACAGTTGTTCTCTCTAGGAGTTCTCATTTTGTTCTCTTAAGACTTAGATATGAGTATCTTGTTATTTTGTCAAGTATATATATTTTGTAAGACTTCTTGAAGAATTACCATAGTCTTTGTTATGATCACTATAATCTATATCTCATGTTTTACAGATGTTTGCCTTGTGTTTAACATGACTTGGACATGTATTGGAGTTCATTTCATCTTTGAGTCATATTTACTGTACTTTGCATCATCCTCATGTAGTATCAGTCAGCATTTCATATAGTAGTGGAAGTTTTCTTATATTTTCCTCATTTCCTTCTTATTGTTTTCCTAAGAATGCCTTAATAATTTCTTATGGTCTATAGATATATATAATAGTAGATACACTCCTATATCTTTACACTTTACCAATTGACTATCTTCTTTATCCTTTCTCAAGTCTTTGCCTAAGTTACAATCTGAGCCAAGCCTAGGATTATGACAGTCTTTACCCAGTTTCTCTAACTATCATAGTATGCTTGAACCCTTATATTTTATTTTGATTTTCTGTTTCTTTTATCTATTTTCTTTGATTTAATTTCTCTTTTTCTTTTCTTTTATTTTCTTTTATTTCTTGAGTGATGAAGAGACATGTGACCACAGTCACATGATGTATCATATGATGTAATATCATAGGTTTGAAACATAGTAGAAGAAACTAGAATAATAACATTAAGAGCATAGTTGCAACATATTTGTCTTGTAGTAAAAGTATGATAAACTTATAGACAACATATATAATTTAGGATAGAAATTGTAATAGTAGTATATAAATACATTGGAGACTCCTTGTTGAGCTCTCTTATAATCTCCATGAGACTCTTACTCTATAAGACTACTTAGTGTGCTATTAATCATTATAATTAGTAGTTGTTACAATACTAACACTATACTATATAGTTGGGTATTACAACTTAAAGTCAAAAGAAAAACCTTGTATTAGAGTTAACACAAGAGAACTTGATGGAGTTTCAAGTACAAAGTATCTATCTTATATATACTTGACTAATGGTTTATGTTATATTATTGTTCCAGAACTTTCTATGTCCTTCTGTGTAATATGTAATTATGTGACTGTGACTAAGACATGTAACAGTTTGTAATAGTTATGTATAATATCATACTAATTTCTAATCTTATATTTAAAATAAGAAAAGTGAAGTGAAATGAAAATAAATAAAGTTTACTATCTTTAACTCTGATATTGGGAATCTTGGTAAAATATTGCTAAATAGTAGAGGCTCATTAGTAAGTAGCTAATAGAGACAAGTTAATAGTTGTGAGAGAGTATATATCAGAGTTATAAATAATAGACTTAGTTTTATTTTATTTTATTTTTTATTTTTATTTTTATTATTTTGAACTTAAACAAAGGAATATAATGTAACATTACATATAATGGTCATATAAGTTATAAAGCATTATATAAGTATAACATATATTACAAGGTAGTCATATATATCACAGTCACATGATCATATAACATGGAAAAAGTCATAGAAGATTCTGAAATAAATAATGTTATATAACATGACAACAATATGTTAGCCTTATAGATAGACTAGCTTATACTTGGAACAATATTGAGTTTTCTTATGTTATTCAATATAAGAGTATGCTTGTTAGAGTTGTGAATAATAGACTTTACTTTATTTTCATTTTTCCTTTCATTTTAATTTTATTTTCTTTTAACTTAAGATTAGAGTTGAGCATAACATTATATATGACTATCACAAATTATCACATGTCACAAAAGAATATAGAATGTTCCAGAACAATAATATCATATTATATGTCAATATTATATAATGTTATAATTACAAGATCTTAGAGTAAATCAAGTAAAGGAATCTTATATTAGATTGATACAAGAAAACTTGATAGAAAACTCTATACAGAATTGTCTATTCTATATATCCTAGACTGATAGTCTATGCTATATTACTTTTAGCCTACTTTAAATGATTATGTGTCTGCCTTAAGATCAACATATATATACTATGCTGTATAATATCATTCCTTCTAGAATATTCTACTATTTTCCATTATGACATATAATTGTATAACTATATGACTGTGCTGAATCTTAATTCTACATCTTAAAATTGAAAATAAATTGAAAATAAAATAAAAATGAGAAAGAAATTAAAAATATTTAAAGTTCCTTGTCTTCAATTCTGACATATAATATATTATACTTAAAAACTTTATTGAGTTCTCTTATATTAGCCAGAGTTTGACAAGTATAAGAACTTATCAAAGTTTATAAAGTTATAGGCTTTTCCAAATAATCTTGACTTTAGTTTATATACTACACTATAAGGGAACTTTGTCAAAGTTGAAAATAATAGACTTAACTTTTCTGTTATTTTTTCTTTCAATTTTAGACTTAGAGTTAGGGTTTAGTATGATATTATATATAACTTAGTATCACACATCAGTCATAATCATAAGTCACATAATCATATATCACAGGAAATATCATAGAAGATTCTAGAACAAAGATGATATTATATAAGATAGACAATCCTGTGCTAGAAACTTTATTGAGTTCTCTTGTGTTAACTCTAATACAAGGTTCCTTTTCTTAACCCACTCTGAGATCCTGAGATCATGACAGACTTTTTCTTTTATCTCTAACACTATTGTTAAAGTCTGTAGTGTTCACTCTCCTAACTAAAGATATAATACTGCTATTAAAGCCCATAATAGCTGTTTTTGAAATCCTGCTGCTACTGACCTCAGATTAATTTTGACTATTGTTTCAATTATCTTTCATCTATTGCTAATAACAATCTTTCTTTCTTTCTGGATTGATTGTTATGACTTAAGCTCTGTACTAAGTAAAAGACACACTCTTGTATTAAGTAATACAAGAAAACTTAATAGAGTTCCTAGTACAATCAGCTATCTTATATACAAACTATTAATGGTCTGTGTTACACTTCTTTGACCCTACCCTAAATGACTATATATTTGCCTTAAGATTAATATATGTTACTTATGCTATATAACTTCTTCTTCTTCTAAGACCTTTTACATTGTTCCCTCACATCATGTGAGTGTGTGACTTGTGTAACCATGTCATGTGACCTGTGATGGTGTCACACTTTGTCTTCTTTGTCTTCTACTCAACAATAAAGAATAAGAGAAAATAAAATAAAAATAAAATAAAATAAAATAGAAACTAAGTCCATTATCTTCAATTCTGACATTGATGTTCTAGACATTTCTATCAAAAACATCTTAGTCATGCTATCTCTATCACTTCTTATCATATAAGCTGATTCAAGAAATTAGAATATACTTCATAACTATATAAGATATCTATTGCCTCTAGAAATCTTACTCTATTCTCTTAGGTTCTTCTGAAGGTAAGCAGTATATTTACAGTACTGTGTCAACAAAACTTAGGTTTTCCTAGAGATTGTGAAAGTCCACAAAATCCTACAAACTCTACTAGTTGCTCTAACATGTACTGCTTATATGTTGCTTAGTTACAACTTTAGATATTAAAATAGAGTTTGACAGAGAGAGTTCTAATAGAAGAAAGTATGTCAACTTAATACTAAAGTTCAGTATTAAAAGTAGCAAAGATTATGGTTGATTATCAAGCTAGAAATTCACAGAGTATTATATTTAAATATAGAAACAAGTATCTAAAATACTTGGAAACTCAAGTATTATTACTACATAGTTTTGCAGTTATCTACATTGAGTGAAGTTGGTGTCTGAGCCTGGCTTCAAGCTGGATAAATGTTTGATTAAATTGATTTATAGAGAGATACTAACTAAGCATGGAATTTGGGATAAAAGTAATCTCTACTATAGAAAACTGAGTACTTATAAAGTTTGATGAGAGATAACACTGTCATGGAGGACAGGTTATTTGTAGTATTGAATTACATAATATCTATACAAAATCAAAGGTTTATGTAAACCTAAAAATAATATTTAGTTTTATTTCCCTATTTGGACTTGGTTAAGGATGTAATGCAACATATTAAAAGATCTTAGATAAGTAAGTTAGTGTAAATACATACAGATTAACACTAAGTATGCCTTAAACACTTCATAACAACAGAGAGTAAAGCAAATAAACATTAGCTTGTTATTGGTTTGTTTTTTTTTTAAATCAACAATTTATTACATATAGCATGAGGGCAGACTGTGGTAGCTACTTTGTAACTACATACAGGAAGAATGAGACTACATGAAGACTAGAAAAAGGAAAAGAAAAGGAAATAAAAAATAAAAAAACTAAATATAAAAAAGAAGAAGGAAAATATAGTTGCTAACTATGAGATAAGCCCATAGTAAACTAAGTAATGTCATTTGAGAAAGCAAATGTATTATAGCTATGTTCAAGAAACATAATAAAATGAACAATAGAATCTCTACGTGGATTCCAATATTTGTTAAACCTCTTGCAATCATAAAGAATATGTTGTCTTGATTTGATGGGATATTAGCCACATGGACAACTAAATTCTTTGTTAGAGAAGAATCTGAGTCTATATTTACCTGTTGGTGCATAATTAGTGATAGCTCTAGTGGCTTTAGTACAAAGCGAGTTAGAATGACCAAAGGTTTGGAGTCATAAGCTACCCTTGATATGCAATGGTTCAAGCAGTTTATTATCACCATCCATGAGATCAAGAAATTGCTTACTCTTTAGGTCTGATGCTTGGAATGTCATTTTCCATCTGTTAGTGAGGTCATCACATTTTAGTTTCCTGCTAAAGTCCCAAGAGAGCTTGCTAGAATATGTGGGAGTCAGTCTGAAGGATTTAGTTTCAAAATCAACAGCTTTGTGAAGATGCCACTTGGAGCGACTTGGGCATTCCCAAAACTTGATGTGATTGTCTAGGTGATGGAAAAAGAAGAAATGAAGCTCATTTAGAATGGAGACCACATGTTTTTGAAAAGGATGGGAGGACAGATCAAATATTTTCTTTGCCACATAGATTGAGTCTGTTATAACAATGATAGTAGAGATGAAGTCATGATTGGTAGCTTGGTTGATACTGTATCTGATAGCAATAAGTTCAGCTTCAGTGCTCATGACATTTAGAGTGTGGTGGAAAGTTTTTATGATAGGCCTATCCCTTATGTGAATGTGAGCAATAGATGTAGCAACATTGTTTTTAATGCTAGCATCTGATATGATAAGTACTGTCGAGAAGGATTCCAATGATTTGATTGCAATTCTGTTAAGTTTCTAAACTTGAGAAGTAACATTGCAATTTACTTGTTTGCTAAAGGGCTGGAAAAAGAAATAATTAGAAAATGTATTTATAATTCTATGACTAGGGAATAGTTCTGGATTAATAGGATCAAATAAAGGAAAAACCTCATTGAAATAGTTGTCCATGTTTACCAAATGGTCTTTGATAAGACCATGTTGTCTTCTTGTTAAGGAATTAAGCAAGAGAGAATGTTGATAAAGGGGGGATTCATTGCACAAGCTTATAAGAGAACGAAGAATGTGGCTGGAAGGGAGTGAATGTACTCTGAGTTGCAATCTGTCTCCAATTTTTTTGTAGATGGAGGTTGATAGGAGTAAGACCAGTGATGGTTTCAATATCTATCAATGGTGCCATTTTGAAACTGCCTACTATCCATAAGGCCACTTTTCTTTACATCTTGTTCATAATCTTCATTGGATATGAGAGAGGAGCTTTGTTGTAATGCCATAGTTAAAACCCATAGAGGGTGATTAGCATAGCACAACATCTATAAAGTAAACGTTTTTGATATGGGTTTAAACCTCTAGTGGAATTGCTAAGAATTTTCATGCATTTAATTGTTGAGATTGCCTTATTTGCATAGAAGTCAATATGGCTATAGAAAGATAATTTCCTATTGAAAATGAAGCTAAGGTAGTACCAAGAAGACTTTGGAGAAAGAATCAGGCCGCCTAGAGGTGAAAGATCAAGGGGAGAAGGGTTAAAGGTACCATATGCTCTGGAAAAGTGGAACACTTTGGTTTTTAAGTATTTGACTTGAAGCCTAAATTTGGTGGGAAAGTTAAGAGCAATGTTGTAACTATAAAAAAGATGAGTATTAGAAGTTTCAAAAGACTTGCTTTGAGTAATGAGCAAGCCACCATCAACAAAGGAAAGTAAAAAAGTTTGAAGATTGAGACTTTTAAGTCATTTTTCTAAAATGTGAAGAAAAGAGGCTAGATGTAAAGCCAAAAGGATAGGGGATAGGGCCAAGCCTTAGCCCACACCAACATTAACATCAACAAAATGAGAGGAGAAAATCATTTTCCTATTAACAAGATAACTGGAGAAAAATTGGATGATGCTAGAGTCTAAACCGGCTTTTCTAAGAATGAGAGAAAGAAGATAGTGATTAAGAGAAGGAAAGAATTGGGAAATGTTGAAGGCAAGAGTACTGTTCAACAGATTCTTGACCCATCCAGTACAAATAAAATGAGTGAGAGTGGGACCCACATCAGTCATGGATTTGAACTTGAGACCATTAAGTTGACTATGGTGAATGAAATTATTAGAGACCACATAAAGTTGTAGTTTATCACTGATGGCTTTTTCGATAAGTTTACCTAACATATTCAAGAGGACAATAGATCTAAACACCTTTGGGGAGTCATACAATGTTTTGTTGGGTTTAGAGATAACGATAGTTGAAGAGATCTTGAAATGAGACAGCCAGTGACCTAGTTTGATACAAGTGTTTGTAATGGAGATAATATTTTCAAGCATGTGCTATCTTTGAGAATAATTTTGAAGTGTCTTCACAACAGCTTGTTGGATCCTAAGGTGGAAGAATTATTACATTTGATCAAAGAACTAACAAATTCTTCTTCTGCAAAGCACATCCAAGACAAGGATAAAAATGACCCTAATTCATCTAGAACATCACAATCTATAATGCGGTGCTAAGTAGTATTAAAGGTAGAATGTAATGCTTGCCAGAAATTATCTAGTTCAAGGTATAGTTGGCTATTGAATTTAATAGCTTCTGGAGCAGGAAGCTTTGATTTGTTGATCCAATTCATGAGTTCCTATGGTTCTCAGTTTTTTATTGGCTATTTTATTGATTTTGAGGTTGAAGAATATCCTTTTGATGCTCTTTACGGTTCTGCAGAAGAATTTCCTGTCTTCTAGACTCTTTGATATTCTGTATTTTTCAAGTTCTCTGCTATAATTATTATCCCACCAACTTTTGGAATATCTCATGATATTGGTGAGTTTTACATTTCAGTTCCATACCTCTTCCACTTTAATGATGAGTTCATTGACAATATTCTCCAACATATGAATATTCATGAGATTCGAGACATTCAAGTTATTGATAATGTTGGCAGCATCTTTTAAAAACTGAGTTTCTTTATCGCTACCTTTTTTTATGTTACTTTTACGTATATTGACAATTTCTTCTGAAATGAGGATAGTAATAGTTAAGAAAGCATAGTTAGAAGAAAGGCATCACTCAGAGTAAATAGAGTGATTGTTGAGGGTGGGGGAATTGCATTGGATAAATATGAGGTTAATGGTCAAGTTTGACTTATTGGTGTTGTCTGTGTATCTGGTGGGAACTTGGTTAGTGGGGATTGACAAGGATAAATCAAGAGAATCTGCAAGAATAATTAAGTTATCACTAATGGACAAATGATAAGAAAAGAAAGAGTCCCATAAACTATCCCTAATGTTGAAATTGCCCATTATAATGAGAAGATTACAATGGTTCACTTCAGTATCCTTTAGATACTTTAAAGCAGAATGGGAAGAATCTGAATAAATGTTCATAAGCTAGAAAAGTTCACCATTATTGAAGAACAAGGTAAGTAAAATGTCTCTATGATCAATAATGTCTTTGTGAAAAGAGAAACAAAAAGAAGAGAGTCTAATATTGATGTAAGCAACAACTCTCAGATAGTCCATCTCAGTGATATTGGATCTAACAAATGTTAGCCAATTAAAATGGTTAACCATGCCAACAAGAGTATCTCCTTCACAATTTAAAGAGCTGGGAATGGAGCAAATAGTAGACTAAGAGGGTTCTTGGATGAAGATAATGTTAAAAGAAGAATTAACTTCTAGGATGGTGTTAATGAGAAGGGAGTTTTTATGAACATTTTGAGAAAAGATTTTGATATCTTTAAAAATCATATTGCACAGGTATTCATAGATGAATGAATTGATTCCTTGCAGTTTTCATGAAATTTAGCATATTCTTTGCTATGCCACTCTTTATTGAAATGATGTTTCCAGAATGGACAATTGGTGGAGTCTGCTTGATGCTCGCCCTTACAGTTGGAGCATGTGAAGGAATAGGGACAAAGCTCGCCTTTCTTCATTTCGAGTCTGGGAGGGTTGATTTTGTCATTTGCTTTGCAGTACCACACAAATTCTCTGTGGTGAATGGATTGATGCAGGCTATTGCATTTGACACATTTTGCCCCCTGTATTCTACAAATGCTGGCAGTGTGATCCCATTTCCAGCAGTTTTTGCACTGGGGGATGCCTGGATTCATGTTGGCACTGCACACAGTAGCGATGAACCTTCCAATGTTAAATCTTTGGTTAATGAAGGATTTGGCCTTAGAGCCGCTTTGAGAATCCCATATACCGACCTATATGATGGCCATGTTGGATTTCAGAAAGACCTTTATAATTCTCGGTTTTGAGGCTAAGATAACATCATTAAAGATGTAAGTATTCTTGAGGATGTTTTCAATCTCTTCAGAGGTAATGCGCAAGTTAGTGGCTTCAGATAGATATGGAATGCTGACAATTTTTAAGTACAACTTGGATTGAGGAAGTCAGAGGGATTGGACTTGATTTGTATTAACACAAGACACGCTCTTGACATACTTCTTGATGGCTTGTAAGTCTGAGGGAGAAGCAATATTGTTAGTGGTGATTATAATGCTTTTACCATCAATACGTATGTAGTCCGCCATAACACTAGACTTGATGTTTTTGAGAATTCGGTTGATGTTGATTATGTGCATACTCAAATCCTTGATAAGAATGTTCGCATCTTTACTTTTCATCAGAACAATGACTTGTTTACGGGATAGTCCTTTGGTAGTCATATTAATTTTCGGTTTGGGTTTGTCCTGGCCATTAATAATTTTTTGTTCTGCAGTTTAGGGAAGGCCTCCTTGATTTTCAACATTTCTCTAGCAATATTAGTGGGGTTAGTTTGTCTGGCAGATACCTGTGCATATGATTTGGGTCCTTGATTAACAGGTTGTTGTTTGTTATGTCATCAGTATATCTTTTATTTCTATATTTGGATGTTTTTTTTTTTAAATCAACAATTTATAACGCGGGGCGCGATGGCAGACCATAGTAACTACTTAGTAGCTATGGTATATTGATGGGCATACAACATGATAAGAAGAGAAAAGGAAGAAGAAATGAAAAAATGAAAAAAACAAACCTATCTATGCTAACAGGATTGCTACATTACTATACTCTGCTTTTGAAAGAGTTCCTGTTGTTTTCTACTGTGCCAATCTTTGTTGAACCAGTTATGCCAATAAGGACAGCTATAGCTATCTGCTTGATGGTCTCCCTTGCAATTCACACATTTGAAGACATGAGGACATGGCTCACCAGCAATGGTGGCTACGTGATTTGCTTTCTTATTTTCCATACAACATTATGCTTTCTCTCTGTGGTGTTTGGTATCGTGAGCTCCATAGCACTTGGTACACCTGAAGATGTGAGAGTGACAGCTTAGTATCGAATGTCCCTACTTCCAACAGTTTTTACACTGAGGAACCCCTAGGTTCATATTTGTTCCGCGAACAGTTACAATAAATCGTTCAATATTGAATTGTCGATTGATGATATTCTTTGCGCAAGAACTGCTCTGGGAGTCCCAGATGTCCACCTATACTACTGCTTTATCCGACTTGGGTGATGCTTTGATGATGCGTGGTTTTGAAGCCAAAGTCGCGTCCTTGAAAAGGTGCGAGTTCTTTAAGACACCTTCAATATAGTCAGGAGACAAGACTCCTAGTTTGCTTGAATATAGAAGTCCAATTATCTTCATGTATGATTTGGACTTGGGAAGATGCAGACTCTCGATGGAATCCAGAATAATGTTTTGAATGCTTTTCAAATATCTCTCGATTGTTGATAGATCGAGATCACTCACAGGTTTGTTTGTCATGATGATAATTCCATTGACATTGAAGCAAATGAAATCTGCGACAATGTTTGAATTGGAATTTTTCAAACATTTATTGACGTTAGAAGTATGAATATGTGCTGAGTTGATGATCAACTCAGCATTAGTTCTGGTCATAGGGATTATGACTTCTCTCCTCAACTGTCTTCTAGTTGTCATGTTGATTTTGTGTTTCTTCGTACCTGTTATGAGATGCTCTGGACATGGACAATTTTTATTTTCTTTTTCTTTTATTTTCTAACTTTATAGGAATTTTATTTTTCTTTTCTTTTCTTTTTAGGGACAATGAAGAGGCACATGACATTGCAGTCACATGACATGTCACATGATGTGACGTCATAAGCCTAGAACATAGTGGAAAGATTCAGAAAATGACGTCAGGGCATATGTGTGCAACATGGTGGCCTTGAGTAGGAAATGAGGCAGACATGAGGTTGTAGTATGAACCAGATGTATTTAGTATATATAGGATGCTAATTTAGCAGAGACTTCTTGTCGAGTTCTCTTGTGAAATTCCCACATTATACTTCCACCTTGAGGTTTACTCGTTAGTGAGATCATTTATCCTTTGTGATAAGTGGTTGCCACAACAGTATCCCCATTGTTGTTCTTTGCTTTCAACATTTTTCCAACTTCATCAGCTGATAAAGTGGGAAACGCTTCCTTTACTTGAATAACATCTTCAATGTTTGACGAGTTGTTGATCTTAGAAGCCTGCACATAGGACTTTTTCATAGTTGTAGGCTTTGGAGCCTTCTTCTCGTTTGATCCCGATGTTTTGTTGGGAGGAGGTGGTGTAGGAATGATAGGATTTGGCATAGTAGTGGGCATGGAAGGTTGTGGCTTCGTTGCCTTGGGTTTTTTAACCAAGCCAAGGTTGACATAGTTGTTAAGGATTTTTCCGCCTACAAGATCATGAAAGTTCTTACCATCCTCAATGGGTAGAAGATCCCACCTCGAAGAGTAAATGGCTTGGATAAGGCTCCAAAAGCCCTTTGCTACATGTTCGAATTCCCTAGCAGGTGCTTTCTTGTCTGCCGGATTGTTTCTGATGTAATCGATGATTCGCGTTATTGATTGAGCCATGTTCTTGGCGTCTATCTCGGCTGTTTGATCAGTTCCGAAAATAGATAAAGCATGGTGAGCTCCTTCCCAGGAACTCAGTATCGCCAGCTGATTTCTGCCATAATTTAATACTGAAGGGCCGGAATCAATCGAATCCGTCCTTCCCTTTCCTTTTGCATCCCTATTAAGTAATGGAGCACGAGGTGACGACACGTTTCTTCCTGCAGGAGAGACACGAGGCGTAGGCATGGACTGGACTTCAGGAATGTCTTCGCTCCAGTCCATCAACGAATTGTCCCTAGGCACTTGAGATCCGGGGTTCACGAAAATGCTTTGAATCTGCTTGATTTCTGCTGCAGTTTTCTCTTTAGCAGGAGGGGTCGGTTTCATGATTAACTTGCTCAGAGTATAGAAAGATGATAATTCGCTACTATTTCCTATGAGCGCTAACCACACAAGATGGTGGTAGGAGGAAAGAAGCGACGTATATTTGGATGTTTCAAGAGCCATCATCGTTCCTTGAATATTTGAACTGCTTTTTGAAAATGGGAGACTCATCCAATCATAGTCAATACAAGTCTCATGGCTTGGAAAAAAGATCCGATAGAAATAAAGCTGCTCAATTATTGCACCTGGACAAAAAACCCACATGATACCATAATTCCTTTCATACTTTGATATATAATCCAGCACGATGCCAGAAAAGGCTCTCATCGGGTTCTTCCTCCTTTCCCCATACATTCCTCTCCCCCCATACGCTCTCTCCACTTCTTCCCTGTAGCTCCTCGATATAAAGATGTGTTGGACGATCCAGTCTACATCCATCAAGCCAAAACGCCCATAATGGCGTCCAGAAACGTTGCCACCATGCAACATCTTTCAAAGGGCTGAGAACATGTTCGTAAAATAGTAGTTGCCCTCCAGGCTTGA
>JAJOHK020000215.1:0-34878 GCA_022457215.2 Leucocoprinus gongylophorus | reverse complement strand
TAATCGACGAAGATAATCTCTTATTGAACTCGATCTCCGGTGTTCAACGGCGACACACCATTCAGCACTCACTCCCACTCGGACTCCCTCTCCTTCATCTGAAGTTGCGACCACGTGGCAGACAGACAGCGCAGTACATAAGCTGAAGCCAAGATCGTTCCACAAGTCCGCTCATCTCCGAGTACATCCTGCAGACTTCCACCCCGGTGTGAACCGCGCCTGACAGACTATTACTGTGGGAATATGTTTTTGGAATAGGTGGACTTGACATATGACAATAAAACTTACAAGATTTGGGATATTGTATTTAAGAATGCAAGTTTCCACAATCTAAATATTACTCCAAAGGTTAGAAGTAGTACTTATTGTAAAAAGTAAAACTAGTTTTATCACTTACTCTCAATTCAGACTGAAGAATTTGTCTAGTAGAAAGAAGATATATCTGCATACTAGAAATACAATATACTGGCCATAGTTTTGATATAGCAACTTTGGTGGTCTTTTTCTTAAGATTAAAGATTTTATGTTTAATAAAAACAATATCAGAAGTAACTATAGATAATAGTATTTTTGAGTTTATAGTATCAACTTAACTATAATTACTCAGAGTCATATTGACAAAATCAGACTCAAATGAAGTAAAGTAGGCAAAGGTACCAAAATTTAAAAACCATTTATCTTTATAAAAGTTACTATAAGGTGCTTTCTTATCCTTATATAAGAAATACAGTATCTTCTCACATTTGGAAAGATTTACAGTAATAGATGAGTCAGGTAAAAATAAATTTATTTTGACTTAGAGCTATATATACATAATTATACAAAAGTTGGATGGACTGAGTTAAAAAATTTAGTGAATTATTAACTTGCAAGAGAAGGAGTATATATAGCTAGTTGCTAAGAGCCCAACTATTTACTTCATACCTGTCATTACTTTCTAAAAAGACTATATAATTATTATTATCTACTCACCTCCTGAAAGTAGCTACTGTAGATGGATTAATCTTTATAGAAGAGAGATTTTTAGCAGGCAGTTATATAATTCTGGAGGTTAATGTCAGATATACAAAGCTTGGACTCTGATTTTTTCATCTAATTTTCTTTTTCTTTTTTTCTTCTTTTTATTTTCTATTTTCTTAGATCTAGGATTAGGGTTAGAGTGACATCATGATCACACTGTCACACATAAGTCACATCAGATAACATGGTTACAGGAATTATCACATAATCATGTAGTCACATAGAATATGGTAGAAGGTTCAAGAACAATAATGTCATATAATATATGCAACACATGTTGACCTTAAGGCAAATACATAGTTATTTAGGGTAGGCCAGAGAAGTAGTAGTATAGACTATAATAGCTCAGTATATAAGGTAGACAATTTTGTATAGAGTTCTTTATCAAGTTCTCTTATGTTAATCCTAATATAAGGTTCTTCTTATTGACTAACTCTAAGGTTTTTGAGTCATAACAGTTGAAGTCTCAACAAGTAGATTAGAGAACTTCTTTTTTAAGTGCTTTTTATAGAACTTCAATACTTATACTTTTGTCTATATCTGGTATCTTTAAATAGAACTTCTTTCTTCTAAGCTTTTAGTTATAGTTCCTCAACTTGCTAACTGTTTTTCTGCAGTGTGTACTTCTCAGAAAAGGTAAACTGATAGAGAAATAATAGTCATGTTCACAAAGGTAATAGTACTATCTATCTGATAGGCATTGCTACTATTATTGTCCTAGTCCCTTGTTTTATTTACTTCATAGATGTTATTATTCTTTTAGATATTACTGTTACTGTTGTCATTGCTACTAAGAGTTCTTTTCACTGAGATAGTTTATTCTTATATGGAATATCAAAGTAGTAGGCAGTATTGGTAGTTTTAGTTTGTCTAGAGAATTTTGCCTGAATAGTAGAATGTACAATATTCCAAGTAAGATTAGAAATAGATATATAAGAAGAAAGAAGAGAGGTAGAAATGGAATCTCATAAATAAAAGATTACAAACAAAAGAGTTATTGCTCTTAAAACAAAGGAAATATCATAATTGTTTCTACAGAGTCTCATATAATAGTTGGCAAAAACTAATACTAGACTAGATAGCTTCATAAGAGTTTATAAGTAAGTCCAAAGGGTCTTAACATTAGACTGGCCATGTATTAACAGATTATCTAGAAAAGTGAAATTAAGAATGGCTAAGGTGTCAGAATTGTAAACAATAGACTTGACTTTATTTTCTTTTTCTTTTTCTTTTTCTTTTATTTTATTTTATTTTCTTATTTTCACTTTACTTTATTTTTGTGTTTTTTTTTCTTTTTCTTTATTTTGAACTTAGGTAGAAGGTGTGATGTGACATCATACAATCACATGACAAAAGAGAAGAATGTAGAAAGTTTGAGAATAAGTAATGTTATATAGCATAACAACAATATATTGATCTTATGGAAAGCATATGGACTTTAGGATAAGTTAGATGTAGTATACATATAAACCACAATCTATAGCATATAAGATAGACTAACTTATGCTTAGAACTCTATTGAGTTCTCTTATATTACTTAATATAAAAGTATGCTTTCATCTTATTTCTGAGACCTAAGTCATAACATAGGGCTTGAAAGCTTAATGTTATGACTTAAAGCTCAAAATATTAAGCAATAAGACAACTTTTGTATTAAGTAACATAAGAGAACTCGATAGAATTCCTAGTACAAAGTAGTTTACCTTATATACTACTAATCATGGTCCATGCTCACTACTATGCACCCTACCCTAAATGACCATATATATGATATGAGGCCAATATGTATTGTCCATGTTGTATGACGTTATTTTATTCCAGAACCTTTTACTTCATTCTCTCAAGTCCTGTGATCTGTCTTGTGACTACGCCATCAACTTGTGACTGATGTGACAGCGTGACTGATCAACCCTAACATGAGTTGTTTTAAAAATAGAAAATAAAAGAAAAAGAAGAAGAAAAAGTGAAAAGAGAAAATAAAAATGAAGTCCACTGTCAATGATCTTGACACTTAAGAAGTTTCTTCTGGCTATCTTATTTACATCAGTAGCTTAAGGAAGTGCTAAAGCATTTAGTATGTCTTTAGCAGTAAAGACAGTATTAAGATAGATAATAAGAACAAGAGCTAATTTAACATGGATTTTCCAAAAGAGATAGTCAGCAAGGCTAGTAAGTTTGGGGAGAGTAGCAATAAAGTTAGCTATTGCTATTAATGAATATAATCAGCATGAATTAAGAATAAAATATAGCTAGCTAAAACATAAATAGTCAATTCAACCAGTAATGAGCTATTAGCATATATAAGATGCAAGGAAATCTTGTGGACATAAAGTAATTTAGAGATCAGTTCAATTTACAATAGGCTATTATAATATACTTAAACTTAAAATTTTTTCTTTTTTTTGGATAATAAAGAGGTATGTAATTATAGTCACATGATACATCACATAACATTATGACATAGGTCTAAAATCTAGAAAAAGAGGCTGAAAGAATAATATCAAGATATATATCAACAGCATATTCATCTTATGATATAAATAGTGTAGGAATACACTAAGAACTTTTTGTTGAATTCTCTTGTAATTCCCATAAGATACTCAGCTTATAAGTTTACTTAGTGGTCTATTAGTTGTCTTGACTAGTAGTTGCTACAATATAGGCCTAGAAGTAACAAGATGTTAGCTTACTTGTAAAGTCAGTTAAGCTCTTCTCATTAGTAGAAAGCAGCTTAAAAAAGCACTAACTAGAGATCAAGATAGCTAAGGCCTATAACTGGTTGGAAGAACAGAATGCACAGCAGTATGATGTAGTGTGAACAACTAATAATCACTTACCAATAGTAAGTTCTATACTATAAAACTTAGTAGTATAAGTAAGGTAGAATAGTATTATGTTTAGTTTGAAGTGAAATTTTTACATTGATTGCTATATTAGTTATAAATGATTGTGGTTTAAATTATTACTAAGCAGAATACTCTACAACAATTATCCAAATATTAGAAAAGTATTGAAACTTTAGTTAAAATTTAGACAAATCATAAAGAATATAAAAAACTGTAATGGCTAAGAAACTCAATTGGAATTAAGCCCAGTAGTTACTTTATTTGGCACAATTGAATTTTATATTGTATTATTGACTTGAAAAATCTATAAATAAATCTAATACACTATTTTATCAACCAGATCATAATATTAGCTCTCAAGATAATAAAAACATGATACTGCTCAAGCTAGAGCTTTTAGCTATCCAAGTAATGGAAATTCTCTTAGATATAGAGTTTACTACTATTATTATACTATTAAATTCCACTAACTCTAAAATTTTCACTATAAAGTCAATATTGATAGTTTTCTATAAAGTACTCAGTATAAGCAGCAAGTATAATTCTCAAAGGGAAATATAATGAATGTTGTTATGGAACACTTTGGACACTAACTTTTTCTTTTTCTTTTATTTATTTTTCTTGATTTTATATTTCTTTTCTTTTGAATTTCTTTTTCTCTTTAGTGATGATGAAGAGGCATGTGACATTGCAGTCATATGACATGATGTCATAGGCCTAAAACATAGTAGAAGGATCTAGAAGATGATGTCAGGACACATATATGTAACATGGTGGCCTTGAGTAAAAAATAAGGCAGACATAAGGATGTAACACAGACCATGTGTATTCTGTATATATAGGACTCTAATTTAGCAGAGACTCCTTGTCAAGTTCTCTTGTGAACTACCCACATTATATCTGCTTTTGAGATTTACTTGCTTGTGTGATCATTTGTCATTGTGATAAGTGGTTGCCACAACAGTAAAACTCGACTACCTTCAGGGACTCTGCATTATATGGACTTCTATTCTCTTTTATTCTCTTATCATCCTTGACTACGAGCAGCACGCTCAACGTCAAGAAGACACATAGCCAAACCCTAGACTTAAGGAGTATACTAGTCAGGCAGGAGAAGCTTGACCGGTCATTTGCATGGTAGCCCACTCATGTATACTGGTCGTATCACATTGTGTGGACATGGTAGTTAGATTTTTTGAGTAGAAGCCTCGTGCTGTGGTGCACCGTTGTTGCCCATACATGTAGAGGAGTGGCATAGTCCATTAAGGAGTGCCTAGATTAGTGATTTCCTGCTTAGGGATATTAGACAGGCATTTGATTAGGGCAGTAGTCAGTAAGAAAGTAGATAAGTAGTTAGTAGATGGTATAGGTGGGACAAGAAGAGTGCCCACTATTACCTACAGAGGATTTGCTGCTGTTTAGAATCGACAGCAAGAGAATAAAGAAAGATCATAGTCACTGGAAACAAGGCCACAGTGATAGTTTACCATTGTTAACGAAGCAATGAAAGAATAAATTAGGGAAGAAATTTTTGAAGAGATCAGAATAGCAGATATTGGTCAAATGAATATGAAAGAGATAGTTAGGAAGTATGGTGAAGAAGAAGTGGCTAGATTGATGAACAAGATAATGGAAAATAATGCAATGATGTTAAAATTACAAAAACAAATAGTAGAGTTGCAGGTAATGGAAGAAGAAAAGAAAAGAAGACAGATAGAGATAAGAAGAAGAGAAGAAGAAAGAATAAGAGAACAGAAAGAGACAGATAAGTGGATGGAGGAATGTAGAAAAAGAAATGAGAAGGAGAAAGAAGAAAGAGAAGAACAGAGAAGAGTAGATGAAGAATGGAGGAAAATTGAAAGCATGAAGAGAAGGGAGAAAAAGAAAGCAGAGAAAGAGTGGAGATATCAGGAGATGAGAGAAAGAAAGAGGGAAGAGAACAGACAGAGAGCGATGAAGGAAAGAAAATGTTTTGGGTGCAGAGGATTTGATCATATGGCCAGTCATTGCAGAAATGGAGAAAAAGGGGAACCAGTACTGGTGTTCTCAAATAGATTTGAGATGTTGAAGATTAGAGTGATGCAAAGAGGGGAAGGAAGCAGCAAAGAAGTAGCAAAGAATAGGAGGAAAATATTAAGAGAAAAGAAAGCTAAGAGAGGGATAGAAAAGAAGGAGAAAAAGGAGAAATATTTGAGAGAAGTAACAGTGAAGATCAGGTTGAAACAGGAAGAAGAAGAAGAAGGAGTGGTGACAGAAGTGTTGTTGGATAGTGGGGCAACAGAGTTGGTGATAAGTGAGGAGTTTGCGAGGAGGCACAAGTTTAAGAGGACAAAGTTGGAAAAGCCAGTGTATGTGAGAAATGTTGATGGCACACTGAATTATGCAGGGCCTATAGTGGATACAGTGGAAGTAGAAATATTTTTTAAAGGGCATAAGGAGAGGACATCAATAGATGTGATAGGAAGTCAGAAGTGGAGTGTGATACTGGGTATGCCTTGGTTAGGACGTCATAACCCAGAAATAGATTGGAAAACAGGGGAGATAAAATGACAAGGTGTCCAGATGAGTGTGGAAAGAAGTGAAGGGTAGGAAAGCAGACAAAACCAGGGTAGAAGAAGCAGGAAGAACAAGAAGAGAAAAAGGAAAGAAGGAAACCAACGATAGAGGAGGTAAGAATGATAGAAAGAATAATGGGAGAAAAGGAGAAAGAAGTGGAGGATTTGATAGAATTGAGAGTGACAGATGAAATGGTTCCAAGACAGTTCCATAAGTACTTGAAGATGTTTGAGAAGAAGGACTCAGAAAGGATGCCAATGAGAAAGGCTTGGGATCATGCAATAGATCTCAGAGAAGGATTTGTGCTGAAAAAGGGGAAGATATATCTGTTATCAAGAGTAGAAAGAGAGGAGGTACAGGAGTTTGTGAAAGATCAGTTGAAAAAGGGATATATTAGGCTATTGAAATCACCACAAACATTACCAGTGTTCTTTGTGCCAAAGAAAGATGGGAAGAAGAAGATGGTGCAGGATTACTGATATCTGAACAGTTGGACGATCAAGAACAATTACCTATTGCCACTGATTTCAGATTTAATAGATAGTATTGAGAAGAAAAAGATGTTTACAAAGATGGATTTGTGATGGGGTTATAATAATGTGAGGATAAAGGAAGGGGATGAGTGGAAGGCAGCGTTATCAATCCCAGAAGGGTCATTTGAACCTACGGTAATGTTCTTTGGGTTGACAAACTCACCTGCAATGTTCCAGGCAATAATGAATGATCTGTTGAGAGACTTAGTAGTGGAAGAAAAGGTAGCAGTATTTATTGATGATATAATAGTAGCGACAGAAACAGAGGAGGGACACGATAAAATTATGGAAGAAGTGTTGAGAAGATTAGAAGAGAATGATTTGTTTGTGAAGCCAGAGAAATGTATATGGAAAGTTAGAGAGGTGGGGTTTTTAGGAGTGATAATAGGGGAAGACGGAGTAAGAATGAAGAAAGAAAAGGTTTAGGGAGTAATAGAGTGGCTAGTGTCAAAGAGTGTGAAAGATGTGCAGAAGTTTTTGGGGTTGGCAAACTATTATAGATGGTTTGTCAAAGATTTTGCAAAGATAGAGAGACCATTACATGAGATAACGAGAAAAGAGAATAAGTGGAGTTGGGAAGAGAGACAGCAGAAGGCATTTGAGGAGTTGAAGAAGAGGTTTATGACAGAGCCAGTCTTGGTTACACCAGACTTGAACAAGAAGATGAGAGTAGAAGTGGATGCATCAGATTTTGCGATGGGAGAAGTGTTGTCAATGAGATGTAAAGATGAGAAGTGGAGACCAGTAGCTTATATTTCTAAATCGTTGAATGAAGCTAAAAGAAATTATGAAATCCATGATAAGGAGATGTTGGCAATAATTTGGTACTTAGAGGGTATTTCTTAGAAGGAGCCAAGGATTAGTTTGAAATATGGACAGATCATAAAAACTTGGAGTACTTTATGAAGACTCAAAAGTTGAATCAGAGACAGGCAAGATGGTCGTTGTACTTGTTGAGGTTTGACTTCACTCTAAAGCATGTAACTGGCAAGAGTATGGAAAGAGCAGATAATTTGAGTAGAAGAGTAGATTGGGCAGAAGGGATAGAGAGAGATAATGAAAATCAAGTAATGTTGAAGAAAGAATGGGTAGAGGTTAGAGCAATAGAGCAGTTAGTAGAAGGACCAGAGGAAGATATAGTAAAGAAGATAAAGGAGGCAAGGAATAGGGACGAGGAAGTGATAAAAGCAGTAGAAGAAATGAAGAAAGCAGGAGTGAAGACATTGAGGGATGAGGAATGGCAAATAGAGGAAGGATTAGTATTGAAGGAAGGAAGAATATATGTTCCAAAAGATAAGAAGTTGAGGGTAGAGATTATTCGGCTATATCATGACACGCCGATAGCAGGACATAAAGGACAGTGGAAGATGGTAGAACTGGTTACTAGAAATTACCGGTAGCCAGGGGTGACAAAGGAAGTAAAATGATATGTGGAAGGATGTGACCAGTGCCAAAGGATAAAGAATAGAGCAGAGATGCCGGCAGGAAAATAAAGACCTAATGAGATACCAGAGAGACCATGGCAGCATATGCTGGTAGACTTTATTACAAAGTTACCAATGTCAAAAGGTCATGACTCAATCTTGGTAGTCTGTGATAGGTTTTCAAAAATGTTCCACTTTGTGGCAACAACAGAAAAAACAACAGCAGAAGGAATATATGAAGAAACTGGAAGAAGGTTTGGAATGGAATGAGAAAGATGAGCAGAGGAGTAAGAGGATCTGGGAGGACAAAAAAGAAGTTCCTCTAGAAGCAGAACCTTAAAAGGGGGGTACTGTTATAGAATACTTTGGACATTAACTTTTTCTTTTTCTTTTTTCTTTTATCTATTTTTCTTGATTTTATATTTTTTTTCTTTTGAATTTCTTTTTCTCTTTAGTGACAATGAAGAGGCATGTGACAGTGCAGTCACATGACATGTCACATGACATGATGTCATAGGCCTAAAACATAGTAGAAGGATCTGGAAGATGATGTCAGGACACATGTATGCAACATGGTAGCCTTGAGTAAAAAATAAGGCAGACATGAGGATGTAGCACAGACCATGTGTATTCTGTATATATAGGACTCTAATTTAGCAGAGACTCCTTGTCAAGTTCTCTTGTGAACTATCCACATTATATTTGCTTTTGAGATTTACTTGCTTGTGTGATCATTTGTCATTGTGATAAGTAGTTGCCACAACAAATGTGCCTAGTTCACAAAGAAAGATTGTATATACTAACATACTGACTAATATATCTTAATATCTATAACTACTAGTAATTCCAAGATATTGATACTAAAATTTCTTATTTATCAGCATGCCATACTATTCTTAAATTATGAAGTGTAACAATATAGTGGCAAAGATTTAAAATGTTTAGTATGTAGACTTTACCATAAAATAAGAATAGGTCATCATTTCTTGACCACTCTGAAGAGTGTAAGATCTTATAGATAACTGTCTATTAGGTATGGAACATATCTGGAAGAAGAAACTATTTGTAGGAAAATTTGTAAAAGATCTCAGAAGAGCATGGAAATATTATCCAATGCATATGAATGTGATTACAGAATGACCTTGGCTTAAGCAGATGAACTATACCTCTGCTTGTTGCAATAGTTATATTTTGAAAGAAAGTTATGCTAGGAAGAGAATTATTTTGGAAGTCAAACTTCTGAGCATAAGCACTCAGAATAGTATATTACATTAGGTAATTTTTAAGCTAAGAAATTACAGAGTAATTATATATCTTAAATACTAGTATTAAGTTTATCTAAGAATTAGAAGAGATAGATAATTACTTTATATATAATAAAGTCCTTGGAAATCAAGTCTGAAGTTCTATGGAAATTATAAGAAGCTATGTAATCAGTAATGGAGTGATCTAACATGGAATGAAACTAAATTGATCTGTACTAGAAATAGTATATAGACTAGAAGAAGAATATCCACTTCTACAGATGTTTTGGGCAGAGTGAAGCTTATGTAAGCATTATCTATGATGGAGTCAGATATATTAGATGTGCTTGGATAGTATATAATGCTATCAAAATTTATATACATATTAGAATTGAAGATAGTAGACTTTATTTATTTTTATTATTTTGAACTCATATATAACTATTACAAACTGTCACATGATAATATATCACATAGAAGGATATAAAAAATCCTAAAACAATAATGTTAAAATAACATGTTTACTATATGTTAATCTTATAAATAGTATATAGTTTTTAGAGTAGATTAGATAAGATCTCACACAGACTAACTAATTAATATATATAAGATAGACACTTATACTAGGAGCTTTATTGAGTTCTCTTATATAAACCATATATAAGATTTCTCTTTTGATTTATCTTTGAAGTCTTAAGTTGTAATATTAGAACTTGGTACTTATTTCTGAAACTACCCTATCCAGAGCCTTCTCTATTTATTTTTTCTTACTATTTTATCATTCTTGACTGGGAGTAACACCACTTTTTGTTTAAAAAGAATAGCTAAACTCTAAACTTAAAAAGTATACTAGCTAAGCAGAAAAATCCTAGATGTTTATAGCCTACTGATACTTTATAGATGTATCACCTTGTATGAATGTAGTAGATAACATTTTTTATATAAAAGCTTTATGCTGTAGGATTTATCTATGACTTGTTCATATAAGAGAACAGCAGTAACCTTTTAAGTACTATTTAGAGTAGAATGACCTTCTTAAGTCAAAATAGTTTACAATTTTCTTAGAGCAGTAGTTGGTGGAATAAGTAGTCAGTAAATAATGCAAGGTAAAAGAAAAAGAGTACTTGTGAGTAGCATCTACTGAGATAGTGTTAAGTTCAGAGTACAATTTCAAGAGTAAGGCCAGTACTAGCTTCTTTTCTTTATCTTTATATACATTCTCCCTCCTATATTACTATCCTGATCACTATCACCAATCAATTTCCCTCTCTCTTACAACAATATGAATTAACATAACTTTAATTAGCTATTGTTTCAGATGAGATAGTAGTAAGAACAAATAGTGGCATTATAACCATTACTAGCAGAAAGAGGAGAAGTAGAAGAAGAAGGAGAGGCAATAGCCTTTAGACCCAACACTGAATCAAACATAGAAGTGGCTAAGCTACGAATATTCAATAGAGAAGTAGGAAAGATTTTAGGCTTTTTGACAGCATGTAAGTTATACATAAGAATGAAGATGAGAAATATATTGGTAGAAGATTAAGTGCAGTAGGTACCATTATATGTGTAAGGAGGATCAGTGGATATATAAAAGGAGGATGTAATGAAAGATCTAGAGACTGGCATTTTGGTATTTGTAATAGTAGGAGAATTTCTTGCTGATTTAAGATAAGAATTTAGAAGAGAAGACAATAAAACTATAAAAGTGACAGAATTAAAGAAAGTAGAATAAGGAAATAAGACAACAGAGAAATTTGTATAGGAGTTTAAAAGAGTAGTAAAAGTAAGTGAATATAAAGAAAAACCATTAGTAGAGGATTTTAAGCAAGAGATAAATAGAGTAATTTTGAGAAAACTAATAAAAGCAGAAAGGCCCCTAAGAAGTATCAAACAATGATATGAGAGAGTAATAAATTTAAATAGGTATCACAAAGAGAGCAGAAAGGAAGAAGAGCAATTGAGAGAATAGAGAGAGATGGGAAATCTAACACTAAAAATGAACATGCCAACAAATACTAGTAGAGCATAAAGGCAACAGTTGCTATAGCTTTAAGTTTGGCCAAAAAGACAAGAGATCTAACAGGTATTGGTAAGGTTTATATCTATGAAAGGAGTAGAGAGAATGGATATATTCCATGGATATAAATTTAGAGAGAAACTATTATAGCTGTGGGATTTTGGATATTTGACAAGAAATTATAGAACAAGAAAAAAGAATTAAATATAGGAATAATAGTAACAACTGGAACAATTTAAGAGAAAATGAGAGTCTGGTAGTTCTTGACTAGGCTCTATTAATGGATAATATATCCTACTACAATCTAGACAATGAGAAAATGTTAAGAAAATTAAGAGTAAAGATTAGACTAGAAAGAATTGATATGCAAGACAGAATAATAGTAGAAGTGCTGTTGGATAGTAGAGTAATAGGATTGTTTATGAGTTTGGAATTTGTAAGAAAGTAGGGGTTTAAATTGAAAATATAGAAAGACCTATTTATATGAGGAATATAAACAGTTTCTTCAATAAAGAGGAACTTATCGAATATATAGTGGAAGTAAATATTTATTACTAAGATGGTATGACTTAAGATACAAGTATTATAGTCAAAAGTAAAACCTTGGATTGGGTTAATTACAAGAGAACTCAATAGAGAACTCTGTATAGGATTGTCTATCTTATATACTATACATGAATGGTCCATGCTCCACTACTTTAGTCTATCCTAAATAACTATGTGTTAAGCACATTATATAACATCATTGTTCTAGAATATTCCACCATATTCCTTTGCAATCACATGACAGTTATGACTATAATATTACATTAAACCCTAACCCTAAATAAAAGAAAAACCAAAATGAAAATGAAAATGGAAGAAAGGAAATAAAATAGAGTCTATTGTTCACAACTCTGACACAAGAGCATAAAGAAAGAACAGAAATTAATATTATTCATGAACAAAAGTAGAGTGTGATTTTGAGAATACTATGGTTAGCTTGCTACAATCCTGAAATTGACTGGAGAACAGGAGAAGTGAAGATGACAAGATGTCCAGATGAATGTGGGAAGCAGTGGAGACCAAAGCAGAGAAAACTAGAATAGCAGAAACAGAAGAAAAAAGAAAAAATGAAAGAAGAAGAAATGAAATGAGAAGAGAAAAAGCAAAAGAAGGAAAAAAGAAGAATAAAAAACCAAAAAGAGAGAAAATAATAGAAGTGAAGAAAGTAGTATAAAATCAAGAGATTTGGAAGGAAAAGGAGAAAGCAGCAAAGTTAAAGGGAGAAATCAAGAAACTAGTTTTCACAAATAGATTTATATCTTTAAGAAAAAAACAAGTGAGAGGAAGCCAACAAGAAAGATGTGGAATCATGTAATAAATGTAAAGAAAGGATTTGTACTAAGAAAGGAAAAGATGTATCTGTTGTTAAGAGAAGAGAGAAAAAAGATGCATAAGTTCATAGACAAACAATTGAGAAAAAGATATATTAGACCCTCAAAGTCATTTCAAATGGTAAGAAGTATATGGTTCAGAACTACCAATATTTAAATGAATAGACTATTAAGAATAATTCTTTACCATCAATTTTGGATATTATAGAAAAAATTGGTATAAAAAAAGTATTTATAAAGTTAGATTTACAATAGAGCTATAATAATATACAAATAAAGGTAAAAGGTGAGTGGAAGGTGATGTTCACAACTTTAGAAGGGTCATTTAAGCCTATAGTTATACTCTTTGAACTAACCAATTCTCCAGCTATGTTTCAAATGATAATGAATAGAATTCTATGGAACATGATCAATACTGGGAAAGTGGTGAGCTTCATTAATGATGTAATTATGAGGACAGAAGGAGAAGAAGAACATGATGAAATAGTGGAAGAGGTAGTAAAAAGATTGGTGAAAAATAATTTGTACATGAAATGTAAGTAAAAAGTCAGAGAAGTAGAATTTTTGGAAGTAATAATTAGGATAGAAGACATTAAGATAGAAGAAGAGAAGGTGAAAGGATTGTTGGATTGGTCAACTTCTAAAGAAATTAAGGATATATAGAAGTTTTTGAAACTAGCCAACTACTATTGGCAATTAATTAAAGATTTTATGTCTATAGCCAAACCATTGCATGACCTAGTGAAAAAAGATCAGAATTAGAATTGGATAGAGAAGCAAGAAAAAGTGTTCAGAGAGCTGAAGGAGAGATTTATAAAAGAACTGGTGTTAGCAGTACCAGACTTATATAAAATAAGGATGGAAGTTAAGTGTCTGGCTATGCAATAGAAGAGATATTATCTATGGAGTGTGAGGATGAATAATGGAGACCTGTAGCATATCTTTCAAAATCTCTCAGTGAGATGAAGAGGAACTACAAAATCTATAACAAGAAGATGCTAACAGTAATTAGAAGATTAGGAAACTAGAGGCATCTATTAGAGAGTACAAAATTCAAATTTGAGGTTTAGACAGACTATAAAAATTTAGAGTACTTTATGAAAGTACAAAATTTAAACAAAAGACAAGCTCAATAGATGCTATATTTATCAATATTTGACTTTACCTTGAAATATATACCAGAAACAAAGATATAGAAAGCAGATGGACTAAGTAAGAGACTAGACTAGAAAGTAGGAGTAGAAAAGAATAATGAAAATCAAAAATCAAAACAGCTAGAGGAAAGAATGAAAAGGTAGTTAGAGTATAGAGAAAATGAGGAAGACAGGAGTTAAGGTACTAAGAGGAGATGAGTGGCAAGTAAAAGAGGATTTCAGGTTAAAGGAATAAAAGATATATATACTAAAGGATAAAAAATTAAGAGTAGAAATAATCCAGTTACACCATGATATGCCAGTGGCAAAACATAGAGGAAAATAGAAGATAATGGAGTTGGTGATAAAGAATTATTGGTGACTAGGAGTGATGAAGAATGTGAGAAAATATGTAGATAAATATGACATGTGCTAGAGAATGAAGAACTGTATAGAAGTACTAGTGGGGAAACTGATAGCAAATAAGGTGTCTGAGAAACTGTAGATATATTTAATGGTAGACTTTATTACTAAGTTACTGTTAGTAGTAGGAAAGAATGCAATTTTAGTAGTTTGTAATAGGTTGTCTAAGATAGCACATCTTGTAGCAGCAACAGAGGGGATGTTAGTAGAAGATTTAGCAAGGTTGTTTAGAGATAATATGTGGAAGTTACATAGGTTGCTAGAGAGTGTGATATCAAATAGGAAACCACAGTTTGCAGTAGAGTTAACCAAGAATTTGAATAGAATGTTGGGAGTTAAAAAGAAGTTGTCAATGTCTTTTCACCCACAAACAGATGGGTAGACCAAAAAAATGAATCAGATATTCAGCTACTAAAGTGTCTCTGTTCATAGTTAATTATGGTAGAGAGTTAAGAATGGGAGCAGATATTAGAAAGAAAGGAAAAGTATAGGAGAAGATGAAGTGATAAGTAAATAAAAGGAAGAGAGAAACTAAAGAATGAAAAAAGAGAAATGAGGTGATGTTAAGCACAAAAGATTGAATATTCAAAGAAAGACTAGTGAAGAAATTAGTAGATCAATATATTGATTTATATATCATTGAGAAAATAGTATCTACCAATACAGTCAAACTGTGACTGCCAATCTTGATGAAAATTTGCCTGGTTGTAAACTTTGGTCAAGTAGTAAGATATAGAGAACAAGTGGAGGAAAAAAAAGTAGAGAAAGTAAAATCAGTAGAAGTAGATAAAGTAGAAGAGTAGAAAGTAGAAAAAATACTAAATAAAAGAAAAGTATAAGAAGTAATGAAGTATTTAGTATGATAGAAGAGGTTTACAGTGGAAAATAATATATAGAAAAGGAAGAAGAACTTAAAGAATGCAAGAGAAGTGGTAGCAGAATTTGAAGAAAGACTTAGTATAGAAGTGAGGAGGCAAGAGAAGTTGTATTTAGTAGAAGAACAAAACTTTAGAAGAGAATTACTGGAGAAGTATATAACAAAGATGTTATATGAATAGGATAACAGAAAGTTTGAGAAAGAATATTTAAGAAAGTTAGAGAGAAACTAGTGAAAATAAAAGCTAGTTTTTCCAAAGGAGAAACCTTAAAGAAAGGGTAATGTTAGAATTAAAAATGGTAGACTTTATTTATTTTTATTTCTTATTTTCATTTTCATTATTTTTCTAATTTTGGACTTAGGATTAGAGGTTAGCATAACATCATATATAACTGTCATTGCTTCTTTTCTCTTACCACCATCTTGTGTAGGTAACGCTTATATGAATTACAGCAAATACATACTCTTTCTCTATTATGTATTCAATATCCAACATGATTCTTCAAAACTTATCTCCTAATATGAGGATGGACATCAATAATTTTGTCAGCAGCAATGTTAACAACTGTGATAAGGTAAAAGATTATACCATGATCTCTAACAAGAATCACTCTAGGACTGTTTCTATGACTTCAAGTGAAGCATCTGTAGACTATGCCACTAGGATGGAAAGACTCAATGATGTTTCTGAGAAGACTGCACACAAAAAACCAATTGACAGTTTGCAACTGTCTTATGCAGATAACAAAGATATCCAGATCAGTAGGATAGCTGACTATGAGAATAGGGTGTGCTTACAACATGATAGTGTAAATACACCAGCTTTCAAGTCTACACCTACTCAACACGTTGATGATAATGTCATCAATATATAACTGCCATATAATATTAATACCCCCACAGAACTAGAGTTATAGGATGGAAGTTTCCACCCTATTTTCCTGTATAGATCCCTTGAGTACCTGGCATCTGACACCAAGAACATCAGAGACTTACTTAACTTTGTTGCTAAATATATTAGCAATAAACAAATCAACCCAAAGAAATCTAACAATATTCAAAACTTCAAGAGCATGGGTAAGGCAGTCTGGAATCTTATTTCATCAGTCTATCAGTCAAATTGGGACTCCCTTATTGCTGACAAAAATTCATACACTTTAAGGCAAAAATTTTTGACAAAGTTCACTCTGAAAGTCAAACCTATTCCCAAAGGCAACCATGCTGACAAAAACAAATTGGATCTAGCTTGCATTGAAAAGATCTCTCCCCCTATCTCCACCAAATCTCAGAAGGAAGTAAATTAAATTTCTAAATACTTCTAAAATATTAAATTGGCTCCTACTGGTAAACTGGCTCCAAAATCTTATGCGCAAGCATCTACAATAGCTTCAAATATAGAACAAATCATCAAAATCAAAAACACTTTCCCTTCTCTAAATGCAAAGAAAATTAACCAAATTCAGAACATTGTTAAGGGTAGCCCTAAATCCAAACCACAAATTCAGATAACAACCAAAGGACCATCAAGGAGACAAGTCATTATCCCAATGAATAGTGACAACATTGCTAAATTCATGGAAGAAAGCTTATCACATGTTGTAAATATTAATAGGGTGTTGAAGAATGTCAAAACTAAGGTCTTAATCGATTTCATCAGATCAGACTAAGCCAACATTATAGTTGTCACAAACAAGATTGCATTCTTATCTGATCTTGTTATCATTGAGAAATATGTTAAGAATATTGACTGTATTGATGTCTCTAATATTCAAATTTCATGTCTTCCACAGTCCAAGTCCTATTTGAGAATCATTGTTATAAGACGAGAGTGTGGACAGACTTTGGCTAGGGCTAGGGTTAGCCAGACATAGATAGATAGATAATTATTAGTCTACAATGGAGGAAGAGCACGTGATCTGGAAGTTATGTGACAGAGTCTAGAATGGTCTAGAAGGACTAATAGTCTAAAAGGATCAAGAGGAGTCTAGATTAGAGTTAGGGTTAGGGATGATGTTAAGAGACTATGGTTCCTCATGGTGTACACATGGTATGCACATGTATAGCGGAGATTAAGAGTATGATGTCAAGGCACATGTATACAACATGGTAGCCTTAGTAAGAAGATATGAGGAGGACATATGGACATAAGGGCTGGTTAATATTGTTGTAGCACAGACCATGATGTATTAGTATAAATAGAGGAGCAATGCAGCAAGAGCTCCTTGTTGAGTTCTCTTGTAATCCCCACTACTAGATAGCCTACTGAGAGCTTTGCTGAAGTCAGCATACTACAAGTGCTGTTCTAGCAAGTGGTTGCTACAACAATCATAGGCATTTTATATTACCTCCACAATGATCCTCAAGTTCATCTCTCTTCTAGTAATGTCAAAAACATCATAAAGCAAAATCAAATTTTTGACAATGTTGTTCTTACTTCCAAACTACAAGTCATCAAGGTTTCCCCCAAGTTAGATATGTTCACTATCTAGATAGATATTTGGAACATTCAAAGTGGGAGCAAGGCTAAGGACTTTATCAATCAATGCTTCAATATTAGAAGGTATATTGCTATGATTAGAGGGATGAACATAAACCTAGGAGTACCCTAATTTAAGAATTGCTGGAAGTAGGGACATGCTATCTTTTCCTGCAGAATCCAAGGAGTGAAGTGTGTAAAATGCAATAGCCCACAAAAATCCAAAAACTACTGACAATTTGGTTGGTGTTGTAAAGTGAATGACAAGATCAACCCACCTCATCTCAAAACCAAGAAAGGCAAACTATGCCCATATGCATTCAAATGCTCCAACTATTATGGAGATCACCAGACAGACTCTAACCAATGTCTATTTTGAAAGCACAGGTTTAACTACAAATAACACAATAAGAAAATTGTTAAGATCTGTGAAAACAGGACCAAATCAATTCACTCAGCTATAAGTGGGATCTCAGCATGATTTGTGACTACTTAAAGCTTTATTTGCAAAATATATGCAAGAACAGTCTCATTGTCAATACTATACTTGAGACCTAATTCTTATTTGATATAATATTCATTCAAGAACCTTCTTGGTCAGTTATATGATCCATTCCTAGCTCTACTAGTTGTGAAGAAGAAGAACTAGTCAGAGTTATCCATTATCCAAATTGGCTCACATTCATGAGAGCACCATCAAATCTCTCTGACTACCCTAGGGTAATTGTGTATATTAACATTCATTTCTCACCTATTCACTTTTCTTTACAAAATGATATTTTGAATCATAGAAACATTTTATGCATTTTATTTTTGATCAACATTTATTTTAACTCATCTTAGTTGGCCTTAAAGTATTTCAAAAATACTGAGGTTAACATTAGCAACGTTCTTATAATGACTGGTGATTTTAACATTAGGGATAGTGTATGAGACTTGAAGTATCCTTACTATTTGATCTATAGGAATACACTTTTCGATATTGCAGACTCTTTTCAGCTAGAATTATCCCAACCAGGTATTCTGACAATAATTAGAACTCCAACTCAGTCTTAGATCTTGTCTTTCTTTGTCTAATGTTATCTGAATTCAACAGTCATCATATCCATCCTAATTAGAGGCTCTCTTCTGACCATGCCCTCATCTCCATTAACATTCCCATCATTGATGAACTCATCCCTACTAAGTGACATTCTCTTATCACAGGAAGTAATGAAGAAAAACATTTTCTCAAAGAACTCACTCTTTTTATCAAAAGATTGGACATCTCATCTATCCAAAGCATTGATATTCTCAAAAGTACCATTTATGACTTGTCAATCAACATTGAAAATATCTGGCTCAAATATTCTAAAACAGTCAACATCACAAAGTACTCTAAAGTGTGGTAGAATAAAAAGTATCAAAGAAATCTAGACAAATATCAACAGTCTTGCAGCATTGAAAACTAAAAGGAATTTAGAAAATGGTTAAGAAGTCCAAGCATGCATTTTTTGATGATAAAATCACAGAAATCACCAACAAGAAATGCTGTCTCTAGGAATTAATGAACTAGGTCAAAAAATGCAAACTCCCAGCAGTCAAAGTGATTCAGTTCAATAGACAACCATATATTGAATTAAATAACTTATAGAATATACTTTATAACTCTTTTAATTCTGCACTATCTCATGAAGTTAACCTCTATCTGCTAGACAAAATTCCTGATAGAGAACCTATTAATTGAACCTCATTTGCTAGAGAAGAGCTCATCAACACAATTAAGAAGTGCAACAATTCATCAGCTTCTGGTTGTTATAAGACAAAAGTGTGGACAGACTTTAGGATTAGGGTTAGGACAGTTAAGATATTGTAGTAGTAATTATTAGTTTACAATGAGAGAGAACTAGGAAGTCGCATGACATTACATCATAGAGCCTAAAGTAGTCTAGAGCAGTTTGGAAGGATTAGGAAGAGTCTGGAGATAGAATGACATCAAGAGACATAGGTTTCTCATAGTGTACACATAGTACATGTATGGTGATGGAGATTAAAGAGTATGATGTTAGAGCACATGGACATGGCATGCTAGCCTTGAGGTAGACACATAGTAGATAATTAATAGCTATGAGGACTGGACATAGACATTAGGGTAGGACAATGTACAGTCGTAGCATAGACTATGGATACTTTATATAAATAGTAGGTAGAATACTGTTGTGGTTCTCTATTGAGTTCTCTTGTGAATACATAACTTGTGTCCCCACTAAATATTCCTTCTGTAAGATTTACTTGCTGTGCTGCTATTGGACATTGGTCTAGTGGTTGCCACAACACTGGTCCTAACAAGTTAACTTGAAGTCATATCAAGAAAATCATCAGAAGTAAAGAATGTATTATCAGACTCATTGATATTACTAATGCTTGCATCGAGTTAGGACATTGGCTATACCACTTCAAGACATCTATGACTGTCATCATCTCCAAACTGAATAAAGCATCATATGATACTCCCAAATCTTTTTAACCAATTGTTCTTCTTAACACAATAGGAAAACTTTTCAAAAAAATAATCAGAGAGTGACTCTAATTCCACACAATCTCCAACTCATTCATTTATTGTTACCAAATTGGTAGTTTTAAACATAGATTCACAACTGATATGGGAGTTGCCCTAACTTATTCCATTTGCTCAGAATGGATCAAAAACCTCACCACCAGTACACTAGCATTCAATATTGCTCAGTTCTATCCATTTCTCAATCATCAACTTCTCCCCTGTATTATCAACAAAGCAGGGCTGGATTGCAAAGTTTCTAATTTCTTCAAAGACTATCTAGTAGGAAGAAAAACAAGATACCTATGGAACAATTTCCTTTCTCTCTTTTGTAGTATAAATGTTGGGGTTGGACAAAGATCTGCTCTTTACCTTTCTTCTATTCTTCATATTTTTGAAATACATCTAAAATCCCTAAAAATACCTATTTCCATTATTTTGTTTGTTGATGATGGACTTTTTATCTCTCAAAACAAATCTATATCTCATTCTAACGCAAATATTTTTTGTAGTTATAATATCATATCTTCTCTTCTCTCAAAATTTGGACTAATAATGGAACAGAGGAAAATGGAAGTGTTTCATTTTTCTAGGTCTCAAGGAGCTTTCAACCCTCTTTCTCTTGATCTTTCTGCCTTAGGAGGACCTATTCTTCTTCCTAAAGATTTATAGTGGTACCTCAGATTTATCTTCAATAGAAAACTCACCTTTCAGCACCATATTGAATTCTATACCAACAAGGTGATTTCTATGGTCAAATGCATGAAAATGTTAGGGAATTCATCTAGGAGAATCAATCCACTTCAAAAAAGAAGACTTTACAGGTGTTGTGTCTTATAATGCTATATAGGTTTTCATTGTGGTACTACAACAAAGCTCCCACACATCACTACCTCAATGTTCTATGAAAAATACAATGAAGAGCAGCCCTCTGGATATCTGGTATATTCCACACTTCCCTTACAGGAGGTGTCAAAGCTATTTTGGGTCTTGTACCTATTCATATCCTCCTAAAGAAACTTTACAGAAGGTTTTTTTAAGAGAATCAACCCTTCTGTCTAACCACATAATCAGCAGCATTCTCAGCTCAAATAGTTCAAATATGCCAAATTATCACAACCTATTGATTGACCTCCTCACTCCCAAGCAGAGGCTTCATATGAAATCTGCTCTTATTGATATGGACAATAAGTATAACAAACTCATTCCTTTCTTTTCTTTTTTCAATGAAGAATTTAGACTAGGAAATTGCCTGATAGATTCTTTTTCTGATAGATTCTCATTCCATCTGTACTTCTCAAACATCAATAAGCACATAGAAGAGCTAGATAACACAACACTCAGAGTATTGTCTAATATGTCCTCTGCTATTGTCATTTCAGATACCAGTATCAAAAATCATGTCACTATATCCATTTGTATAATAGACCCATCACCAAAACTATACATAGGACAGTTAATGTTTCTACTACTAAAGCTGAACTATTCACTATTCAATGTGGTATTAACCAAGCAGTTAGTTGTTGTAGACTCAAAACCTTAGAGTTGGTTAAGAGAATAAACCTTATACCAGGTTGATACAAGAGAACTCGATAGAGTTCCTAGTACAGAGTAGTCTACCTTATATACTAATACCTACGGTCCATGCTAGCCACTGTGCACCCTACCCTAAACAACCATGAGTATAACATGAGGCCAACATGTGTTGTCCATGCTGTATGATATCACTTTGTTCCAGAACCTTCTACTTCCTTCTCCTAAGCCCCGTGATCAGTCTTGTGACTACGCCATCAATTTGTGACTGATGTGACAGCATGACTGATAAACCCTAACCCGAGTTGTTCTAAAAATAGAAAAATAAAAGAAAAACAAAACAAAATAGAATAAAATGAAAAGTGAAAAATAAAAGTCAAGTCCATCGTCAACAATCTTGACACTAGTGTCACCAACATTAATCACATAGTTGTCATCACAGACTTCCTTCATACTGCCAAAAGGATATTTGACTCTTCATTCTATCCATACCAAATTTATTCTGCAGCAATTTTGAGTGAACTTAGGGAATTTTTCTCTAGAAATACCAACAATTGCATTGAATTCTGGGACTACCCCAGTAAACAGAAGTAGCTACTATATATATCAGTCAAAAAGTGTTCCAAGAGTTTCAAATCTATACCATCATTTCTCTACAAATTCTCTTGGGACTACTATAGCAAAAGAGAAAGTGATCTCACCATTTCGCAATAGAGAATGCATTTCCAAGTGGCTGATTCTAGAGGAAAAAGCTTCCTTAATTTATTAGATAACGATTGTAACCTCATTAAACCATCAAATATCAAAGGCAGCTCTTGGCTTCAGTATTTTGGCATGTCAAATTTGCTATATGCTAGAGTTATTAGGGCCATCATCAATCATGCTTCAATTGGTGAATATAGACTAAGATTTTTTCCTAGGAAAAATTTCTCATGTCCATATAGCATGTATCCCATTGAAACAAGAAGACACATACTATATAAGTGTAGTAGATTTAATAAGTACTAGAACCTGAGAAGAAATATGATTGCTCATTTCACTCTATTCCTCCAACTTAATCCTAGTGCTTTTTCATTTTGAATGATTATTAGCTAATGGTAGTACAAGTAGTACTATTATTGTGCTACCTAGTTTGTTTTCCATATAGTTCTCATCTTATTTTGTTTATTTATTCTCTTCTTTCCACTTTACTCTTTTATTTTTCTTTTATTTTTCTCTTCATGTCATTTCTGTCTGCATGTACATAGCTATAAAGTAGCTACCATGGTCTGCCTTCACACTTTGTATAATAAATCATATATAACTGTTACAAACTGTTACACATCCATCACATGTCATTATTTCTTTTGGATCAAAGGCTAGCTAAACATGAACACTCTTACCTAAGCTTCCTCTTTCTCATTTGCTAGTCAGTACCTCATTTTGTATTGCTTGCAATTTAGGAGCAATAGTCTATAGCTCTTTAGATATCACTTACATCTCTTCTTCTAATATTCTTTTTGGTATTTTATCTGAGTTAACCTCTTTTCTTATTGAGGCCTTTGTTTTATAAGGCATTCTTTTCTTTTGAAATTGTTTAAAATATATGGCTAGTATGGATAGATAGTTTATATCCACAGCTATTTGAACACTCTTCTATATGGAAATTTATATTGGCTTTCCTGCTCATTCTCTTATGAGCAGCCAACACTTCTTTTTACTACTGGAGATAGGATCTCTTTCTCTCCTAAACTTTCTTCTTTGTTCTTCAAGACTAGTGACCTCTGAAAGTGAACTGTCTTTTGAGGTATAATACTCTTTATTAGTTCTTCTAAAAACCTAGCCTTTTCTTGGCTACTTCTCCTAATATAGTTTGTATATATTCAGTAGTTATTTAGTAAAAATAGAACAACTCTTGACCTTCTGAGAGCTATTCTAGCTTTTACAAGTGTGACTACTCTTTATCCATTCTCACTGGCTACTTCTGAATCATGACTTTGGCTGGAAAAGAGATTACATAGCTAGTATCCAGTTGTTGATCTAAATATTCACAGTTCCCAAGTTCTGGATCACCCTACATCATGACTGCTATCAACACTAGCATGTACTTTCTTATACATTTTTATAAATAGGTTTTGTTCTATGGATATCTATGAATTTATTTACAAGAATATATTCTTTTTTCTTATCTTTAGTCTTTACAAGACAAAACAGAAACAGATAGTCAGTTTCAAAACAATAGAAGTACTTTTAAGGTACTTGCAAAAGTATTTCTATATCAATACCAGGCTGAAACCTAGGTACACTTACTGAATGCTCTCTTAAGAGTACTCTCTAACTTTGCAGAAGCAACTTCATGTTGTCCAAAATGCTCTAAACTATCCATTCATATCTTTTTGACTCTTTTCTTATTTCTCATACATAGTTTTTAACATATCTATATTCTACTTTCTAGATTATCTTCTCTTTGGAAAATATGACTAGTGCTCTCAAGTTTGGATCTACTCTTATTTTTCTAGATATAACTGCAAGAATTTGCTTTAAAGCTCAGATAATAGTCTTTCTACTAACTAACTCTACAGCTTTTTGTATGATGTGCTCAAGATCATAAGAATCTTCTATTCTACTTTTCTCAAACTTGTTTATCTTCACTTCCTTTAATCTTAAGTTCAAGATTTTCTGAAAAGTAATATCCAAGCTCCCTACAAAGAGTTCCACTAGCTTTCTATTTTCAGTAATAGCAGGCAACTTCAAGCATTTTTAAGCGACATATATGAAGCATCTCCTAAAAGCTAAGAGATAATCTTCTTCCAATATAGAAATTTCTTGGTACTTACAAGTCAGCTTTTTTAGCTGATCTATAGTACTCTATTTCTTACTTGTTGTTATAACTTAAGTTCTTGAGTAAAGACAAAAAATGACTTTTGTATTGAGTAACACAAAAGAACTTAATAGAGTTCTAAGTATAAGATAGTCTATCTTATATACTACAGACCATGGTCTGTATACATACTACAATTAACCAACCCTAAAGTACATGTGCTTTCCATAAGGCCAATATATTATTACTATGCTATATGATATTGTTTTATTCTAGAATATTTTATATTCTTCTTTGTATTACATGATTGTATCACAAATAAAATACTCACTGGTTGTAATACTTGAGCTGAATAGTATTTCAGAGATTCAGTATAAGGATATGATGATTGACAGATGATGAAAAGTATCAACAAGAATAATTGACGTTATTAAGTCTGAAATCTCAGACACAAAAGTATATATACAAAAGAGTGATGGTCTATGCACAAGCTGTTGCCATCACATGATCAAAACTTGTACCTGATGGGAGCTGTCATCTGTCATAGCAGCTGTCAGGCTAATTTTAGAAGGTAACTAATTATATCACTATATTGATATGCTTGTATTTCTACCAATACTTATTGCTTTGAGACACATCATATATTGTTGTAAACAGATTGATGAGCACTTTCCAGCAAAAGTTTGATCATACAAATCCTTCCAGCTGTTTATGAGATATTAGCAAATAAAGCTTTTACAGCTACTGATGGCCTGATATCTCAGTCATTTGTTGTTGCTTTTGTACATCCTGCATATGTGCAGATAGCCCTTATTTGGGGCTTTCCAGCCCAACTTAGTTTGTGAAAATTGGTCCACTGGTTGTGAAGATACAAGCTGAATGAAGTTTGTGACAGATTGTGTGACTATGACTTTGATAATTCTGTGACATGTGACATCACATCACACTTTCTGTCTAAATCCAAAATAAAGAAAAGTAAAATAAAACTTAAAATAAAATAAAGAAAATGAGAAAGAGAAAATAAAAGCAAAGAAAAAATAAAATGAAACTAAGTTTATTGTTCCCACTTCTGACACTTGTGATTTTAGAGAACTCAAGCTTTAATTTTTCTAAGAACTGTTTCTAATTGTCAGCTTCAAACTTCTTGAAGTTAGACTATTATTACAAATATCTAGCTTAATATAGAATATAAGCTAATTCAGCTTATTTGCTAAATTAGAGATATCTATTATTTCAAACAGTTGTTCTACAATCATTAAAAAACTTTAAAGAGCCTTTGACTATCTATTTCATTTTAGAGCACTTAAACTTAAGAATATAGATATTTTTGGTATTTTGGCCTGTCTATTATATTTTCAAAGATAAGAAGAGGTTGATAACATTGATTGCTTCTTTCACTGTTACTACTATATTGTATAGTAGCACCCAGTAGTAAATTAGTAAATACATTCTTTTACTTAACAACTTGAACTTTTTGTTATGAAATCTAAACAATCAAGCTCCAAAAAAATCTCCTGATCTTATGAAAACTTTACAAATCATTCTTTTAACCCTACTAATAGAGTTTTAAGAGATATTTTATCCAATTTGTCCATAACTATAGACTCTTCTCAGGTGAACAATATACTATCATCCTAATAGTAGAGCAATGCAAGAGCCTGCTATACTCTTAACTCCTACTGAGCTTCCAGTACTATCTCAATATTCTCCTAATATTTAAACAACATGAGACAATGTTTTTATGCCTCATAATCAAGATATGGATATCACTAATACCAAACCTTCTTTAAAATCTTTGGCTATTCCCTATAATGATAACTAACCTGTAGACCTAGACCTTTGAAACAATATCTTCTTTTCTACTTCTCTAATTGAGATCAAAAAATTTCTTAACAGTGATGCCCAAGATATCATGTGTTCACTTCTTGGGATAAGAACATTCATCAAGCAATATTTCTTAGATGATAAACCAGCAAAGGATTTTCTGGAACTTGCAGAAATTGGTACTATATTCTGACATTTAATTAATACTATCTATAAGTCTGGATGGAATAGACTTATTGTAGACAAAAATAACAGGTCTTTTCAAAGTTGTATATTACTTTAATTTGTTGTAAAACCCATGACAGTTCCTAATGCCCTGATGTCAGGGTTGTGAACATTGGACTATATTTTCTTTTTCTTTTTTCTATTTTTCTATTTTCTTTTCATTTTTATTTCTCTTTTATTTAGGATTTAATATGATGTCATGGTCACAGCTGTCACATGAAAAAGCTGTCACAGTCACATGATCATGAGGTTACAATGGAAGAAGATAGAAAGTTCTGGAAGAAATAACATTATACAATATATATAATATATGTTGACCTTAAGAAAAATACATAGTCATTTAGAGTAGGCCAATCACAGTAGTAGCACAGACCATCAGTCTGGGTATATAAGATAAACAATTCTGTACAGAGTTTTCTATTAAGTTTTCTTGTGTAAACCCTATATAAGATTCCCTTCATTAACCAGCTCTAAGATCTTTGAGTTATAATATTAGAACTTGATTACCATTACTTGGACTGTCTACCATAGAACCCTCTCTATACTTTTACTTTCTTACTATTCTTAACCAAAGAACAACATAGTCTCTAAGTCAAGAAGAATTGCTAGGCTCGAAATATAAGAGGTATACTAGCTAGACAGAGGAAGTCTGGCTATTTGTTTGTATCAAAGCCCACTGATACACTTCAAACATATTACTTTTTGTGAACATGTTCTTTACAAAAAACTTCTATTATTAGCTTTGTACTATAGGTCTACTTATAATCTGATAGCAGCTTCTAATGCCCTAATATCTCCTTCTGATTTATCTAGGTCAAATAAAAGCAAATTGACTAATACTATCAATAATAAGAAGTCATACACACAGACTTCTTTGTCTAAGTCCATCAATAACAAGAAGTTATATACTCAGACTTTGAAAATCAATGTTAAAGATATTTTACATATCAAAAATGCATTTTCAGCTCTATCTTCCAACAAAATCATTGATATTAACAACATTATCAAAAAATCAAACATAGTCAAACCAAAGACTAACATAACCACAAAAAAACTTTTAAGAAAACAAGTTATTGTTTCAATGAGCAAGAGTAATGCAGAGGTTATCTTAAATCAAGCTAACTTTCTTATTATCAACATTAATAGACATCTTAAGAAAGCCAATTCAAATACCATAGCAAACTTTATCTGTTTGGAAAATGATGGAGTCATCATAACTATCTGTCAAGCTACTTCTACTCAAAATATAAGTATTATTAAAAAATATATCAAATAAATCAATAATATTGACTCCAAACACATTGATACCTCTTGACTTCCTAAGTCAAAATCATATTTAAAAATACTAAGTCTTCCTTATATCTTGAAAAATACCAATCTTCTAATTATATCTGAATTAGTCAAAGAAGAAACATATTTATTAATGATATCATTCTCATATTATCAAGACTTCATCCAAATCCAACTTTGTTGTAGTATAGGTTGATATCTGGAACTTGCAAAGTAGTTCCAAAGCTAAGTCAATTATTAACTGTAGTTTCAACATTAGACAATTTATTGCCACTATATATAGTACTAACATGAACTCTAAAATCCCTCAGTATAAGAACTATTGGAAATAAAAACACTTTACTATAGCTTGCCAAGTGCATGGCTTTAGGTACATCAAATACAATGGGCCACACAAATCCAAGCACTATTGAGAGAAGATATGATGTTGTAAAGAAAACTTGAAAATCAATCCTTCAAGGCTTGAAACAGAAAAGAGCCAGCACTATTCCTACTTCTTCAAGTGTATAAACTGCAAAGAGAATCATTAAGCAGACAGTAATACATATTTATATTAGAGAAACTGTTTTAATAAGGGTTGGCACAGTAAAAAACAATAAGAGCTTCATAATAGTAGAGTATATTAGTAATAATTTCTGTTATTTTTTTTCTTTTTTTTCTTTTTTTTCTTCTATGTAATTTCAGTTGAAATGTATATAGTTATAAAGTAGTTACTATAGACTACTATTGTACCCTGTGTAATAAATTGTTGATCTTAAAAAAAAAAAAAAAAGTTAAAAACTGAGATATTAAAGATCTTAGCAATAGTGAGAATGATTATTATAACTTAAAACTCAAGGTTAAATCAAAAGAAGAATTTTATATAGTAATTATACAAGAGAACTCAATATTATATACACTTGCCTAATGGTTCATGTTATACTAAACCTAGTCTATCCTAAAGAATATATATACTACATATTACATGTTATTGATATATAGTATAATGTTATTATTCCAGAATCTTCTATGATGTTTCATGTAATATATGATTGATGTGTGAGAATTTGTGACATCATGCTAAACCCTAATTCTAAGTTTAAAAAATAAAATAAATGAAAAATAAAATAAAAATAAATAGAGTCTACTATCTTCAACTCTAATAATAATGGTATATTGAATTCTTGCTTAAGAGTAGATTCTTTAGTTTTAGCTAGCATTGGCAAGATATCAAAGTATTCAAAAAATACTAAACTAAAAAATTTGGTTTCTTATTACTTAGGAAGTTCAGAGTTAAAATTTTGTATTTAAAAGGTTATTTAGAATAGGAAAATAGGTTGAAATTATAATTTATCTATTCATTATCACCTCTTCTTAAGAGCAATCTTTCTAGATAATTAAAGAGTGCTATTTCACCAGCTTGATTAGCTATAAAAGTCTGTTGGCCTCTAGTTCTTTTTTTTGCAGAAGTTTCTGCTTAAGAGAAAGAAATAGTGAAAATTTAAATTTGAATACAAAAATATTGAATGAGTAGAATTATGCTAGGATACAACAAGAATTATATAGAGCTTAACTGTATGCTAAAGAATTCAATTCCTAAAAGAACCTTTGTAAATGTAAAAAGATATAGTTAGAAAGAATATTAAAAGAAGTATATGAATAGCATCCACTTGCAAACACTTTTCCTTACTAACACAGTAAACCTTATACTATGTAACAAGCTCCTTTGGAAAATCTAGTAAATATATTACAATACTCTTTAAAAGCCTCCAACAATACTATTTATTTTAAATGATACATCTTGAAGGCATCCTTCAAGTTAAATCTTATAAATAAAGATACCAACTAAAACTTATCTTGCTAACCTTTCCTAGGTTATTAGAACTCTCCAAAATCACAAGTAGGAAATTTAGATAAGAATTCTCTTCTTTTTCTCTCTTTTACTTGTAGCTTAGATATTAGTCTAAAAATATAGTAAATGAACATAGAAGACAAAGACTAAAACCATAAGAAAGATTACTGAGACCTTGCAAACATATGATCCTCTTTCCATTTTCAACCCAACATTAGCCCAATAATCATTTTCTGCTTGTGAGTACTGGTTTTATCCCTTCTTAGTCATTTCTACTGGTTACTTTTACTTATTATTATGTAGATTATGCTTACAAGTACTCATACTTTGTAGCTAGTTTTTTGCAAGTGTAGTGATATTTCTCATTACTAAAGACCTTGTCTTCCTAAGATCTAGTTTGATTAATGGCTACTACACTGTCTCTTGAGCAGAAACCTACTTAATAGAGCTTGATATATCATCTAGGAGTATCAAGTCTTCTCACTAAAGCCCTTGAATAAGTCTTATATACTTAAAAACCCAATAAGAAAATGTCTTTTCACAAAAAAGCATTTTCTGGCATAATAGTATTCATAAATAACACTTCAATAACTTATTTTGGACTTTTGAGAGACTATCATTGGAACTCAGATAATAAGATATGAACTGTGTCTAACACAATATCAATTATTCTTATTAATACTACCAATTATCTATTATTACTGTCTTTTTATACTGAATCTTTAAATTACTATCAAGACATCTAAATTCCAAGTATCACAATCAGTGAGTAGTTCATTTTGTGATAATGCCACAACAATACTATATAATTCAATGATAAGTATATCTAGAAAGAAGCCTATACTTAGTCCTAACTATCTATAACAAGCCTTTTAGTAGCTGTTATCTTTCTCTTATGCCTAAGGTCTAGCTATTTCTTCTTGACTCAATGGCAATGTTGTCTCTTAGTTGAGAGTGAGTAAAGAGATGTCATAGTACACTTGAACTCTGATATTTTATTTTTATTTATTTATCTATTTTCTTTGATTTGATTTTTCTTTTTTTTCTTTTGGTTTCTTTTATTTTTCTAGATAATGAAGAGGCATGTAACTGTGGTCACATGATACATCACATGACATTATGTCATAAGCCTAAAACATTGTAGAAAGAACTAAAAGAAATAATATCAACATATGTCTATAGTATATTAATCTTATAATATACTTATGAATGATACATGGATATTAGGATAGGGTTATTTATTGTTAGCATAAATGATATACTTAGTATAGAAATGTATTAAAGACTCCTTGTTGAGTTCTCTTATAATCTCTATAAAATTCTTACTTGTAAGACTACTCTAGTACATTATTGACTATCTTAGTTAGTGGTTGCCACAACAAGAGAGTAGAAAGAGCCTAGAGTTATGCAGTCTTAAAAAGTAGAATACTGAGTTCTAATATTATAACTTAAAATTTAGTGAGAAAGTAAAAGTCAAACTTCATATTAGTTAATATAAGAGAACTCAGTGAAGTTCTTAGTATAGGTAAGCCTACTCTATATATACCTAGTACATAGTCTGTATATACCTTATCTAACCTATTCTAAATGTTGTGAATGAAGTCTGAGATGAAAGTGAGTACTGATGTTGGTATGTTACCATTGAACACCAGAAATTGAGTTTAATAAAAGTTATCTTTGTCAATTATCAGACTAGTGTCAAGATCGTCGATGGTAGACTTTGTTCATTTTTTATTCTCCCTCTTTTATTTGATTTTTCTTTTTCTTTTATTTTCTATTTTCTATTTTTAGAACAACTCAGGTTAGGGTTTATCAGTCATGCTGTCACATCAGTCACAAATTGATGGCATAGTCACAAGACTGATCACGGGGCTTAGGTGAAGGAAGTAGAAGGTTCTGGAATAAAGTGACGTCATACAGCATGGACACCACATGCTGGCCTCATGTTATACTCATGGTCATTTAGGGTAGGGTGCACAGTAGGTAGCACGGACCATGGGTATTAGTATATAAGGTAGATTACTTTGTCTTAGGAACTCTATCAAGTTCTCTTGTGTTACTCAATACAAGAGTTGTCTTATTGCTTAACCCTTTGAGCTTTAAGTCATAACAACTAGCAAATTACAGTGTAACTATTAGTTTTATATATAAGTCAGATAGTTAAGAGATACTTAGAGATTTCAGTATATAGTACCAAGTAGAGGTTTCAGTAGTAAAATACTGACAGAGGTCAGATAGAAAAACTCTGCTATAGAAGACCAAGTTTAATAAGAGTATTTCCATCATAGAAGACTGGATATCCAAGTTGTTGTATTACCATCACAGAAACATGTTGCAAAAAGAATAGCTGTCATGAAAGATAGACTTGTTTGAGAGATGTTATAATGATAATACTATTATAGAGATATATCTTTGAAATAGATAGACTTAACATATAACAACAAGTATATAAGCAAAGATTTAGTTCATAATATGATATACTTATCTTAGCAACATAGAATAAGACTGAGGTATGTAAAAAAACAATACTGTTAGAAGTGCAAATAATAGACTTAACTTTATTCTATTTTTCATTTCATTCTCCTTTTAATTTTTCCAGAGTTTATTTTTAAGTTTATTTTATTTTATTTTTCTCTATTTTTGAACTTAGGTAGAAGGTGTGATGTAACAATACATGTCACAGTCACAGTCACACAATCATGTGACATAAAAAAGTTAGAGAACAGATAATATTATATAACATGAAAACAACATGTTTGTCAAGATTGTTGATGGTAGACTTCATTTTTTATTTTCTCTTTTCACTTTATTTTTCTTTTCTTTTTCTTTCATTTCATTTTCTATTTTTAGAACAACATGGGTTAGGGTTTATCAGTCATGCTGTCACATCAGTCACAAGTTGATGGCAAAGTCACAAGACTGATCATGAGACTTGGGAGAATGGAGTAAAAGGTTCTGGAATAAAGTGACGTCATACAACATGGACAACACATGTTGGCCTCATGTCACACACATGGTCATTAGGGTAGGGTGCATAGCAATGAGCACGGACCATGAGTAGTAGTATATAAGATAGACTACTTTGTACTAGGAACTCTATCGAGTTCTCTTGTGTTACTCAATACAAAAGTTGTTTCATTGCTTAACTCTTTGAGCTTTGATTTATAACAATGTTAGCCTTAAGACAAGCACATATACTTTAGGATAAAGTAGTAGTGGTGTGCACACAAACCAGAGTTTGTGGCATATAAGGTAGACTAATTTATACTTGGAAATCTATCAAGTTCTTTTGTGTTACTCAATACAAAAAGTCATCATTTACCCTTACTCAAGGTCTTAAGTCATAACAAATACAAAAATAAGAAGCAAATTATATATTACTCAAGGTGAAATTGAATAGAGAGACTCAGTCTCACAAAGATGCAGCCACCGATCAAAAGTCCTTTTATGTAATATATAGTTTTGGAATATGGCATGACATGATCTACAGTCGGCAGGGTGCAACGCGTGCATGCTTTTGTGGAGAAATGAGAAATGAGAAATGAGGAATGAGGAATAAGGGATAGAAATTCGCCCAGACTGATCTTTGAGGGTCGTGCCTCTCCAACATGTACAACTCCCTGTGGATGTGTTTTTGACTCCTAGTTAATGAGCAGTAAGCATATCCGGAGTTTTCAAGTAAAGGTAGACGACTAAGGTAAAAGAAGGGGGGGGGAAAGATTTTACAGTTGTAATCTACGTCATCTAGCCAAAATGGGAAGAGTGCATCGCAACTGATCCACTGTGTGCCGGTCCAACTTCAACACTAGTCATTTAAAATTGTCCACAGGTGGGTCATTGTCTTATTCTTTTCTATCTAGTCATTTACAGTTGTCCACGGCTCACTGGGTGACCCCCGAGTTTTCGGAGTGATTCCCAAGGCTGCTAGAACCTCTTATTTGTCACCTGCTCGATTTTGAACAAGATTCCAAGGGGTAAGATCAGCAATCGGGCATGACAAAACACGGAAACCTGGCTTGTCTCTGATGTGTCTTTCAACATGTGGAAATACAATTTTATGAAAAAAAAATGTAGACTAGCAGGAAAGCTCTGGCACAGACAGAAGTTTGGATCTTGACTCCTAAGACTCCATCAATACCTGTTACTCACATGAATGCTCTTGGATTTTTTTGAAGGAAGCGAGAGCACTAGAAAACAGGTGCAAATCCCAAAGAGCCTTTCAACTTGAAATTCAAGAGTCTGAATAAATGATTCTAAAGGAGTTGTTACTGCAGCGTGGAATGATCATTACTAATCGATGATGTCATGTTGAACGTCTCAGAGTGATTGTCTCCTTTTACGCCTCAACGTATATAATACCTCAACGACATTGACGAGTCCCAAGTACGGCTGCTACTTCACCTACCACTACATATCCTATACCTCTTATCGCACAATGGCCGTTGACAACGTCGTGAAACGCGGCTATCCCAGTGCGGGTGCTTCTCTCGTGTTCTTAGACCATCGCTGAACGTAGCATCCAGTCCTTTATACATTTGTATGGCTCTTCGCTGTCATCAACGTATATTTTACATACCCTCCTATTCTTCTACTGACAATATATTACTGAACAGCTCGCAATCTCGGGTTGGCTGGTTTCTCGTTTCAACGACCACCACAACTATCGAAACTTAGGAGAGCGAGATCGAGTGCGATACTTCCTCTTCGTTTCCGCATGGACAGTACTTTTCGCCCCCCTCTTCGTATTCCTCTTCCTCCTCGCACGATACTCCGTCGCCTCCAGTGTCTTGTCGAATATCATCTTGTGCGTTGTTCGTTTTGTCACTTTTTTGTCCTGATTCTGTATACACTAGTTTATTCATCACATGGGCACTTTGGCTTACAGCATCTGCTGCTCTGACGGAATCGGTT
>JAJOHK020000214.1:0-34887 GCA_022457215.2 Leucocoprinus gongylophorus | reverse complement strand
AACTAAAAAAGACACAGGAGGAAAGGAAGAGGTATGTGGATAGAGGAAGGAAGGAAACCGAAGCATGGAAAAAGGGGGACCGGGTGTTGTTGAGCACTAAGGATCTAGTGTTCAAGGAGAGACCAAGTAGGAAGCTGATGGAAAGATATGTGGGTCCTTATGCAATAGAGGAGGTGGTATCGTCGAATGCAGTAAAGTTGCAGTTACCAAGTTCGATGAGGATTCATCCAGTAGTGAATGTAAGCCGGATAGTTCGTTATAAAGAGCAGATTAAGGGACAGAAGAAAGAGGAAGGGAAACCGGTAGAGGTAGAAGGAGTAGAAGAATGGGAAGTAGAAAAAGTGTTAAACAAGAAAAAAATAAGAGGGGTAGAGAAGTATTCAATACGATGGAAGGGATTTACGGCGGAAGGAGATTCTTGGGAGAAAAAAGAAAACCTGAAAAATGCAGAGAAGCTGATCGAAGAGTTTGAACAAGGGGAAGTGGAAGTAAGACGACAAGTAGAAGAGGAGGGAGAATACAAAAGGATGGAATTACCAGGGAAGTATACGGCAAAGTTGCTGAACTTTTACCACTGGTTTATCTTCAACTACTCAGACATTGTTATTCCATTGACATGTCTCACCCAGAAGGACATTCCTTAGAAGTTTGACTCCTCCTGTCAAAATGCTTTCAACTCTCTCAAGAAAGCATTTACTTCTGCTCCTATCCTTACTCATTGGATTCCCAATGCTCAACTCATTGTGGAAACTGATGCCTTGGACTATGCTCTCGCTGCAATCCTCTCCATTGTTAATGAAGATAATGAAGTTCACCTAGTTGCCTTTCACTTTCGCACTTTCACTGTGGCGGAGTTAAACTATGACACATATGACAAGGAATTGCTTGCCATCTTTGAAGCTTTTAAGATTTGGCGGCACTATTTGGAAGGTCCGGCCTACCCCATCGACGTTGTTATGGATCATAAAAATCTTGAGTATTTTTCTACTACCAAGGTATTGACCCGGAGGCAAGCGCGGTGGTCCAAGTACCTTTCCCAGTTCAATCTTGTCATCAGGTTCTGCTCTGGTTATCTCGGCACAAAACTGGATACTCTCACTAGACGATGGGATGTCTATCCTAAAGGGGGGAATACTGGCTACGCCACAGTCAACTCTCACAACTTCAAGCCCATCTTCACTCAAGAATAACTTGCAGCCTCTGTATAAGCCACTATCCTTCTTTTTTCTTCTCTCTACGCAGCTATAGTTGTGGATCTGGACACTCTACATCAAGACATCCTCTCAGCTCTCCCTAGTGACCCAATTGCTACAAAACACATCTCCGCAGATGGCTGGTGGTCTATGGACCCAAAAAGTCTACTCCTCCTTGATAACAGAATTTATGTACCATCTACTGGTAACCTCTACACACATGTTCTCCAGTACAATCATGATCACATCCTTGCTGGACATTTTGGTCAAAACAAAACACTGGAATTAGTCTGCTGTGGATACTCCTGGCTCAGCCTCCAATCTGATGTACAACAATTCTACAAGTCCTGTGTCACTTGTATGTGATCCAAGCCACAACATCACAAGCACTATGGATCCCTCAAACAACTCCCCATCCCTGAACGACCATGGAATTCCATTTCTATGGACTTCATTGAGAAACTTCTGTCATCCTCTGGGTTTAACACTATCTTGGTCATAGTCGACTGGCTCACCAAGCAGGTGATCTTTATCCCTGCCCATGACACTATTATGTCTGTGGACTTAGCACGTCTATTCATCCTTCATGTGTTTTCCAAGCACGGCATTCCTTCCCATGTCACCTCTGACAGAGGCTTGGAGTTTGTGTCAAACTTCTTCCAATCTTTAGGCACTACTCTCGACATGTGGCTTCACTTCACTTCAGGTTACCACCCCGAAGGTGATGGACAAACCAAATGCACGAATCAGACTCTCGAGCAATATCTCCGTGTATATTGTAACTACCAGCAAGACAACTGGTCTAAACTCCTACCTCTTGCAGAGTTTGCTTACAATAATGCTCCAAGTGCTACTACCAGTGTTTTTCCATTCTTTACTAATAAGGGATATCATCCAAACATCACTGTTCACCCCGAACGCAATATTGCTTCCTTCCAAGCCTACAACTTTGCCATAGATCTCAATGAATTACAGAGTACCCTCAAAGCTGAAATCTCTGTGGCCCAACAGCGTTATCAGAAATCTGCTGATGCACAACATTCCCCCGCTCCTGATTTCAAAGTAGGTGACAAAGTCTTTGTCAAGGCTCAGTTCTTTCGAACCACTCGGCTTTCAAAGAAACTCTCTGAAAAATATCTTGGACCCTATGAAATCATCTCTCAGCCTAGCACTCTATTGTTCACTCTCCGTCTTCCAGAGTCCATGCACTCTGTTCATCCAGTCTTCCATGTGTCAATGCTTGAGCCTGCCACATCCAACACTTTCTCCAAGAGAATACAGCTGGTCCCCGCTCCAGTCATAATTGACGGGGAACCCAAATATGAAATTTCTCAGATAGTGGATTCTAAAATCGATCGCCGACGGGTATGCAAACTCCTGTACAAGGTGATCTGGCTAGAATATGAAGACACTGGAGACAAATCTAAATGGATCTCCACATCTGAACTCTCTCATGCTGCCAACTTGGTATCCGATTTCCACATCGCATATCCCACCAAGCACGGTCCTCTCCCATTATCCTGAAAACACTGTTGCATTTGTCCCCTGCCTCTGCATATTCCCAAAGGGGATTTTCCTTCATTAATTTCTTAGTATATTCTGTCTGTTTATTTTCATTAACCCTCAGCTTCTGCGCACTTTTCGGGGTTTCTTCTCAGAACTTTCAAATTTCTTTTCATTTAATTCTTACCTTTCTTACTCACACATTTAATTCACAGGAAATAAATAAAAAATTCTATTAAAAGAAAAAACAAAACCAGTATACTAACAGGAGGCGGACGATGGAGTTCCCCCCTCTTGACTTTTTCTAGGGCCATTCTCGGACCCCTCCTCTTCATCTCTGTTCCCACTCTCTTCTTCCAAGCCCCATTTCCGTTCCATCACAGCCCCAATCCTCTCCAATTAGGCCATATTCCTCTCCTGGCCCTCTACTAAGTCCTGGAGGGACTTCCCGACTCCTCGGTACTCCTTCACAAGCTTCCAGAGTGCTTTTTCAATAGCACTTAAAACCCCGCCATAAGTGGGGATCATGGCTGGGGTGTTGGTGTTGGTGTAGAGTACACACCACTACTTGAGTGCGATGCACCTAGCACAGGCAAGGGAACAGCTATGAAGAAGAAAATTATTAAAAAAAATAAATAATAAGTATAATTATTAAGTACTCACCTTGAGGGGTGCACCAGGTAGTCCTGCCCAGTGCACACACACCTCTCACAGGGGTTAGAACCTCCCATCTTGACTGCAGCATCCCCACAGTACTTTCCCAGTTGCTTTTCTCTAACCTTCTTGGAGGGCCATTGCTCCTCCTCATCTCCTGTGGCAACTTCCTTGCACTTGGACCCCATGACCTAGGATCCTTCAGCCCCCTCCAATAGGGCAGCCTCTTCCTCTAGCACCTTGTCTTGGAGCCGCTGGAGGTACTCCATTGTCCTCTTCTTTCTCTCCTCCTCCTCCACAACCCTCTGCCTCTCAGCCTCTTCCTTGGCTTTGGCCTCCGCTTCCCTCCTAGCTTTCTGAGCCGCACGCTCAGCCTGGTGTAACTTTGCCACTTCCTCCAGTTGGACTAGGAGCTGCTGCTTCTCCTCGTGCCTCCACTGCATCTCTTGCCACTGTTTTTCAAGGATCTCGGTATCATTTTGTGAAATGTTGGAGGGGCGGGGGAAGACATAATGATATAGAAACAAGAGCAAAAAACTTTCTTTTCTGTTTATGTATTGTTGACCTAGGTACCACCACGGGATTCTTGGATAAACCAAATAGGACTTCAAATAAACTCAATAGGACTTCGAAGGCTCAGTCCTAAGGGGGGAATACTGTCATATACAAGTCATCTGTCCAGAAACAATGTCCCTGCAGTAAAACCACCTTTGAACCATACAAGCCTACCTTCCACAGTGGCCACCTTTCTTGCAACATGTTTCATGGCAGTACTACAACCCTCCAGATATTCTGTCTTCCACAGCGGAGATACTCCTATTTGACTCAGTCTTCCATGATGGAGTTACTCCTGTCAGTGTCTCAACACTGAAACCTCTGCTTGGAACAATAGGGGTTTTACCACTAAAACCCCGAGCATCTCCTATAATATCAGTTTGTATATAAGACTAGTAGTTACACTGTAATTCACTAGTCTGATAATTGATGAAGATAACCTCTTATTGAACTCGATCTCCGGTGTTCAACGGCGACACACCAATCAGTACTCACTTCCACTCGGACTTTCTCTCCTTCATCTGAAGTTGCGACCATGTGGCAGACAGATGGTGCAGCACATAAGCTGAAGCCAAGGTCGTTCCACAAGTCTGCTCATCTCTGAGTCCATTCTGCGGACTTCCACCCCAGTGTGAACCGCGCCTGACAATGAGGTAGATTAGTAATGAACATGAGGACAGGGCATGGACATTAGGGTAGGATGCACAGCAGATGCATAGTCGTAGCACAGACTATGGATAGTTTATATAAATAGTCAGTAGAATACTGTTATGGTTCTCTGTCGAGTTCTCTTGTAAATTACATAACTCATGTTCCCCACTAGATATCTACCTTGAGATTTACTTGTAGTACTGCTATTGGACATTGGTCTAGTGGTTGCTACAACACAGACCAGGAGAAAGCATTTTGTATCAGTAAGGTGGCTGAACAACAAGACAATATGAGGTCTAAACATGACAACCTCAAGACATCTAATTCCAACCCTTAATGTGTTCTTAATGAAGAACAACATCCCATCCCCACATGTGGCCCAACTATGCAATTCGAGGACAACAATGTTATTAACATTCAGCTCCCATATGATCCTCAAGTACCAACTGAACTGAAACTCTGGAGTGGTAACTTTCACCCTATTTCTCTTCATGGTTCCATTGAGCATATAGCCTTGGATGCCAAGAATATAAAGGACTCCCTAAACTTTATAGCAAGGTACATCACTAACAAACAGGTAGATTCTTCTAATTCAAATGATCTGGAAGACTTTAATGGCATTGGTGAAGCCATATGGAATTTCATTTCTTCAGTATACCAATCCAACTAGGATTCTCTTTACACTAACAAGCAGTCAAATTTGCTTAGGAGGAAAATTGTGACTAAATTCACTTCTAGAGTCAATCTGTCTCCTGGCAAAAATAATAAGGAAACCAACAAGCATGTTCTAGCAAACATTGATAGAATCCCTCTACCCATTCTGGCTAAATCCCAGAAAGAAGTTAATGTTATTTCAAAATACTTTAAGAGTAACAAAATGGCCACCAATCCCAATAAGTCTGCCATGCTGTATGCCCAAGCCTCTAAACAGAACACAAGTACTTCTAAGGTTATCAAAATCAAAGAAGCATTTCTCTCTATTGGTGTGAAGAAAATCAATCAAATCAACAACATTGTTAAAGGCACTCTGAAGTCAAAACCTTACATTCAGATGACTATAAAAGGTCTCTCAAGAAAGCATGTTATTATCCCTATGAGTAATGACAACAATGCCAAATTCATGAGAAATTTGTCTACTCATATTGCTAACATTAACAGAGCTTTAAGAAATGCAAAATCAGAAGTTCTGGTTGACTTCATTTGCTTGGACCCCCTAGGTATCACAGTGGTGACTAATAAAGTTTCTCTTCAGTCAGATCTCCAAATCATTGAACATTACACCAAGAATTCTGAAGATATTAACACTCTTCAAGTTGATGTTCCTTATCTCTCCTAATCAAAATCCTATCTTAAAATTATAGGTATCCCATTCTTCTCACATGGTAACTCCCAAGATTGCCTTACATCCTATGATGTTGAAACAATTATAAAACAAAATCAAATTTTTGACAACATTACTTTAGCTTCCAAACTGAGGATTATCAAGGTTTCACCCAAGTCTGATATGTCTATCATTTGGATAGATATTTGGGATGTTCAAAGTGGTAGTAGGGCAAAGGGACTTATCAACTGCTGTTTCAATGTTGGTAAATACATTGCAACTATTTGAGGTGCTAACATGAACCCTGGATTACCATAATGTAAAAATTGCTGGAAATGGGGACACTTGACATTCTCATGTAGAATTCAAGGTTCTAAGTGCGTTAAATACAACAGACCTCACAAATTAGAAAACCATCATGAATTTGGATGGTGTTGCAAGGCAAAAAAGAAGACAAATCCTCCATGCCTTGAAACAAAGAAAGGGGAGCTGTGTTTGCATATGTTCAAATGCTCCAATTGTCAGGGCAATCACTAAGTGGATTCAAATCTATGTTCATTCTAGAGACATAGGTTTAACAGGGAATGGCATCAGAAGAAATATGCTGAGATCCATGAAAACAGGATCAAATTGATTCATTTTGTTGTAAATGGTGACTCTCAACAATGATTTTCAAAGACCTAAAGATTTTTTCCCAAAACATTCAAAAGAACTCCCTTATCGTCAATACCATTCTTGAGACCCAACTTCAGTTTGACATTATCTTCATTCAAGAGCCTCCATAGTCTATTATTTATATGATCCCAAGCTCCTCAAATTGTGAAGGAGAAGTCCTAGTTGGGACAACTCATTATCCAAACTGGCTTTCCTTTGCCAGAACACCTTCAAATCAATCAGACTTTCCCAGGGTTCTTGCTTACATCAACATTCATCTCTCATCTCTTTGATTTTCTCTTTGAAAGGACATTATTGACTATAGAGATATTCTTCTTATCTCGTTTCTTAATAACCATGTTTGCTTATTCATTATGAATGTCTATTCTGACTCTTCTCATTCAGCCTTAAAGTATCTCAAAGATACTGAGGTTAACATCAACAATCTTCTTATTATGACTGGAGATTTCAATATTAGGGATAGTTTATGGGATCTGTCTTTTCCTCACCACTCATCTATCAGTGATGATCTTATTATTATAGCTGACTCATTCAATTTGAACTTATTGATACTGACTAATCCTACTCCAACTAGATATTCTGACACTGAGGGAGAAGCTAATTCAGTAATTGACCTTATGTTTCTTCATAGCAGGTCAAACAAACTCAATAATCACTCAATTCACTCTGATTGGCATTTCTCATCTGACCACACCTCTCTTACAATTTCTATTCCAATTGCTGAGGAAAACGTCATCTCACCTAGACTTTTGATTCCAAAAAATAGTGAAGAGGAAGCTGTCTTTGTCAAAGAGGCTACAGTGATCATTAAAAATCTGAACATCTCTAATTTAATAGATCATAACAAACTGGAAGATATAGTCAACCTTCTTGAGTTGAAAATTAAACAAGCATGGGCTAAGAATGCTAAGCAAATGAGAATAATGAAACACTCCAAGCAATGGTGGAATGAAGAGTGTGGCCAGGCTTTGGATAAGTATAGGATGACAAGAAGTCTAGAATCTTGGAAGACATTCAAGAAAGTGGTCAAGATCACAAAAAAATCCTTCTTTGATAACAAGATTCAAGAGATAGCAAATAAGAGTCAAGGCTCTTGGAAACTTATAAATCAAGTCAACAAATGAAAACTCCCTGCTATTGAGGCCATCAAGTATGATGATCAGCTATGCCTCACTCTCAACAGTCTGTGGAATACTCTTCATTTCTCTTTCAATACCATACTTCATCAATGAATTAACATTGAAGTCTTTGATGAAATCAGCAATAAATTGACAACACTTTGAAATCTATTTTCCAAGGAAGAATTTAAGCATGCAATCAATAAGTGCAATAACTCATCTATTCCAGGACTGGACAAGTTGTCGTGGTATCATCTCAAAGCCATTCTCAAACAGGACAATTGCCTTAGCAACATTATTAACATTGCTGATGCATCAATCTGGGATATTGGCCAAACCACTTCAAGAGATTGTCTATGGTTGTCATACCTAAACTCATCAAAAAGGTTATTGTTGAAAGGCTTCAATTTCATATTGTGGCAAACGATTTCATACATCTGAGTCAGTTAGGAGGATTGAAATTCAAATCTACTACTAATGTAAGTATTGCTCTCATATATATCATACATTTGGGCTGGGTCAAGATCAACACAACCAGTACCCTAGCCTTTGACATCACACAATTTTTCCCATTTCTGAATCATCACCTCCTCACCTGCATTCTCCAGAAGGCAGAGGCCTCAATATTTGCATTGTCAACTTCTTCACCAATTACCTCATTGGTAGAAAAACCAATTATGTTTGGAACAATTTCTCCTTCCCCCACCTTCAAGGTAAACATTGGAGTAGGCCAAGAGTCTGCTCTTTCTCCTATTTTGTTGGCTCTTTATCTTTCTTCTTTTCTCCATATTTTAGAAAAATGTCTTAAAAGTCTTAACATTCCTATTTCTATCATTTCTTTTATGGATGATAGTCTTTTCATTTCTCAGAACAAATCAATTGGCATTTCTAACTCTTGTCTTTTTTGTAGCTATAATGTAATGACTAAACTTCTGGATAAGTTCAGTCTCATTGTAGAACACTCCAAAACTGAAGTCTTCTACTTCAACAGATTACATGGCTTCTTTAACCCTCCCCCTTTTAATCTCTCATCCACTGGAGGTCTTGTACTTACACCCAAAAATTTGTGGAAGTATTTGGGCTTTATTTTTGATAGAAAGCTTTCCTTCCATCAACACATCAATTACTACTCTAACAAAGCTATATCCACAGTCAAGTGCATGAAACTCCTTGGAAATTCATCATGTGGCATTATTCTGACTCAAAAACATCTACTCTATAGATGTTGCATTCTCCCCATTACATTGTATGGCTTTCAACTTTGGTTCTTCAACTATGCTCCTCTATCTTATCTACTGAAAATTTTGGAGAAAATGCAAAGAAGAGCTGCTATATGGATACTTGGAGCTTTCAAGACATCTCCTGTGGAAAGTATTGAAGTGATTGTAGGCCTCATCCCCATCAAGCTTCACCTTCAAAAACTCATAGGTAGATCGCAATTATGCCCACTTGCACTACTCTATAACCATCTCATTCAGTCACTTATGGACTCTCCCTCCAGTTTGCCTAAATATTAACATCCAACTTCACCCAGCACCCTCACTGATCATCAAAGGTCATTTGGTCAATTCAAATAACAAGTCATATAGAATCTTTTCTTCCTTTTCTCCTCTTCACCTGGAACTTTCTCCAGGTTCTAGAATCATTGACAATTTTTCAGATTGTTTTTCTTTTAATTTATCTAACAAAGAAAAAAATAATAAAATCTGCCTCCAACAACTTGACAATATGGTTTTAGAGTCCTCTTCCTTGTTCATGGCCATTATTGTTATGGATGCTAGCATCAAGAATGACATTGCTACATCCATCTCATACATATACTTATCCAATCATCTATTGACCAAAACAGTACACTACATGGCCTTTGTCACAAGCACTGAAGCCAAACTTTTCATGATTAGGTGTGGTATCAACCAAGCCTGTATCAAAGAAAACATGTCCAAGATCATTGTTGTTACTAATTCTATCTATGCAGCCAAAAAGATATTCGATACAGTGTCACATCCTTACCAAAGTCATGCTGTGGCTATACTCAGCAAAATACACCTCTTTTTTGCCAGTAACTGAGACAACTCAATAGAGTTCTGGGAGTGTCCTAGCTGACTCAACTGGGATCTTTATAAAGTAGTCGATAGGGATTCAAAGTCCTTCAATTCTTTGCCTATTTGTTCTAGCAAAATGTCTTGGAATTATTGCAAGAAAATTGATAGTGACGATATCATTAACATTTGGAAAATGACTTTCCAAGCTTTGGATGGAAAGGGAAGACATTTCCTCAACTTATTGGACAATAATTTCAATATCATTGAACCTTTATACATTAAAGGAGGTCTGTAGCTTCAATTCTTTAGATATTCAAACTCATTATGTATATGTGCTATGAGAGCTATTACCAACCACACTCTGATTAGTGAATATAGGCTTAGTATAGGCTTAGGTTCTTCCCCAGTGAAGAATTTAAGTGTCTATATGGTAATTATCCCATCAAATCAATTCTTCATGATTATATAAGATTTAATGGATATTAAAACACTAAACAAGACTTTCTTAGCTATTTTGTCATGTTCTTAGTGGCAAACCCTAATGCTTTCGTGTTTATAGACAGCATTACTTTGATTGCTCCAAGTTGACCTTGGAATTAGTTTTATTCTTTTTCTCAATTTTTCTCTTTTTCCTATTTTCTTTTCCTTTGCTTTTATGATTAGTTCTTCTTTGTTATCTTTTCTTTTCTCTCTTTCTTTCTTTCTTTTTTATATTTTTCATGTTAGCCTGCTTCTTCTATATGTAGTTACAAAGTAACTACTATTGTCTGCCACTGTGTGCCATATAATAAGTTGTTGATTTTTTTTAAAAAAAGTAGAAGTAGAAGTACTATATACAGACTAAGTATTATTTATATAAGTAGTAGACCAATCTAACAAAACTCTGTCAAGTCCTCTTGTAGACTCCATTCTATCATTATAACTTAAGTAGTTGCTACAACATAACTAGTATTTACTTAATTAGCAGTAAGATTGTTGTGGCAACTACTAACCTAAATAGTCAATAGATCACTAAGTAGTCTTAAATCACAAAGAGTCTTATAGGAATTATAAGAGAACTTGACAAGGAGTTTCCAATGTAGTACTACTCTCTCTCTATATATATATACTATTACATGCTGGTCTATACCCTACAATATAACCTACTCTAAAGTACATGTGTTATCTATAAGTCTAACATGTATATACTATGAGAATAATATGCTATAAATATGCCTTCTGATATTATTGTTCTAGTCTCTTCTACTATGTTCTAGATCTATGACATTACATTATGTGACTACAATCATGTGTCTCTTCATTAATCAAGAAAGAAAGTAAAATAAAATAAAATAAAAATAAAATAAAGTACTAACATATCTATCTCAGGAGAGAATAGGCAGATCTTATCTACATTAACTTCTATCTCCTTTTTTGGATTGACCTTTCTTTTCTTCAAACCACAATTTTTTCCTATTTAGACTTAAAACCTAAGAGTTGGTTAAAAGAATAAACTTTGGATTGGATAATTATAAGAAAACTTGATGGAGTTCCAAGTATAAAACTGCTTACCTTATATATACTAGGCTACTGGTCTATGTTATACTAACCAAGGCTATATATTTTTCTTAAGGTCAACATATATTATACATACTATATAATATTATCTTGTTTTAGAATCTTTTATGATGTTCTTTATGATATATGATTGTGTGACCATGACTTGTGACAGTGTCATATGATATGTAACAGATGTGTGACAATTTGTGACAGTCACATATAATGTTACACTAAACTCTAACCCTAAGTCCAAAATAGAAAATAAAATAAAATAAAGTCTACTATCTTTTATTCTGACAATCACATCATATGCAAACCTGAGTAACTCAATAAGAGCTAAGCTCTCAAAGCCCTAAGGAGAGAATACTGCTATATTCTATTCCAATCATTAATAAGGATCAAGTAGAAAAGAGGTTATGCTAAGATATAATAAGAACTATACAACACTAGCTCTTAACTACATACTAAAGAGTTCAAAGGGAACATTATTAGTATCAGAAATCAATAGAAGATATAGAAACAATAATATAGAAAATAATTAGAACATGTAAAACCCTTAAGAGGGCTCTCATGAATATGGAAGAATAAAGTTAGAAAGGATATTAAAAGGAATATACAAGTATCATCTGTGTTGTAGACTCAAAACCTTAGTGTTGGTAATGAGAATAAACCTTGTACCGGGTTGACACAAGAGAACTCGATAAGGAGCTCCTACTCTATCTAACTACTATATATACTAGAAGTCCTGGTCCGTGCTACAACATTATATAACCGACCCTAAAGTCCATGCTCTGTCCTCATGTCCTATTACTCATCCACATGTGTTTTTCTTAAGGCCACCATGCTTCCTACATGTGCCCTGATGTCATACTCTTAATCTCTGCTGTACATGTACACACCATGTGTACACCATGAGGAACTGTTGTCTCTTGATGTCACTCCTAACCCTAACTCCTTTTATAGATTCTTCCCAATCCTTCTAGACCACTCTAGACTCTATCACATGACTTCCAGGTCACATGCCTATCTCCTATCTCTCTTCCGTTATAGACTAATAATTAACTACTGTTCTAACCCTAACCCTACCTAAAGTCTGTCCACACTCTCATACTATAACAATCTGCTTATGAATGCTTTTCCTAGTTAATACACTTCTAAACAATGAACCTTACACTGTGTAACAAGTTTCTTTGGAAAATCTAGTGAATAGATTGCAAAGCTCCTTAAAAGCTTCTAACAATACTATCTATTCCAGATAATATACTCCAAAGGTGTTATGAACTAAAGCCCTTAGAGTTGGACAATAGAACAACTCTTGTATTGAGTAACACAAGAGAACTCAATAGAATTCTTAATACAAAGTAGTCTACCTTATATACTATTACCCATGGTCCGTGCTAGCTACTGTGCACCCTACCCTAAACGACCATAAGTATAACATGAGGCCAGTATGTGTTGTCCATGCTGTATGACATTACTTTGTTCTAGAACCTTCTATATCATTCTCCCCAGTCCAGTGATCAGTCTTGTGACTACATCATCAATTTGTGACAGATGTGACAGCGTGACTGATGAACCCTAACCTGAGTTGTTCTAAGAATAGAAAATTAAAAAGGAAAAAGAAAAGTAAACTAAACTAAAGTGAAAAGAGAAAATAAAATAAAGTCCACCATCAACAATCTTGACAAAAGGCATCTCTCAAGTCAAACCTTATGACTGAAGATACTAACTGATACTTATCCCACTAGCCTCCTCCAGGCTACTAGAACTCTCCAAAACTTGCCTAAAAGTGATAAAAGATACTAACAATACTTACTTAATAAAATAAAGGTCTTCTTTCTTACTTTTTTTTACTTGTGGCTTATGTATTGATCTAAAAATACAAAGAATGAAACTAGAGAATGAAGCTGAAACTATAATGAAGCCTACTAATGCTTTGTAAGCACATGGCTGTTTCTTTATCTATAACCTGATATCAATCCAATAATTAATCTTTACTTACAATAGCCTGTTCCATGCTCCTTATTTTCATTTTCATGGCTGCTCCTTCCCATTTTTTTATTCTGGACTCTATTGGCTTTCAATTTGACAAGTATCTGCCTTATTCAACTGTCTGAACATATGTAACTTGGTAAAACCCTCTCATAAATGCTCACAGTTCATAGCTAGTTGCTTGTGAGTGGTGTTTCTTGTCTCTAGAGATTCCTTTTACTTAAGATCTGCTTTGGTTAACAGCTAACACACTGCCTCTTGACTGCTGTTTGCTTGAGAGGACCTGAGGCTTCATCTAGAAATATAAGATCTTATATGTTCAAAATCTTAGGAGATTACATGTTTTTGTGAAAAAGCATTTTTAAGTGCAATACTATATCTGTTCCAATCCATGAATAATCTCCTTCCTCTTATCCACACTCTCCAACCTCTTCTGGTACAGATCATACCTCTCTAGTTTACCTAAAATATTCTTAATAGTCTTAGTTAACTCTATAGACTTCTATTTCCTAACATCCAAGGATTACCAATATCCAGGGTAGCTTGTTTAACAGTTACATCCTAGATAGCTATCATAAATATAATACCTAGTATATAATCCAGTAGTTTATACTGTACTAGCTTATTCTGAAAATCAACTAAAATCAACATTCAAATCACTGGTGTTAGTAATAACACATCTTGCTACCTTCTAGTGGTTTTCTATCTACTAAGTCCCAAGTTCTATTTCTAAATATGTGATTAGTGCAACTAGTAGAAATGTAGCACACAAGATAAAGCCAAAGATCATTCCAATCCATCTTCTGCATTTTTAGATAATATATAACTTATTTTGGACTTTTAAGATCTAGTAGGACATCTTGAATAATGAGATGTAAACTATGTCTAACACTGAACAGAAAATGGAGATAAAACAAAGTTGAAAGTAGTACTATGCAAATAAAATAACTTTGGCTTCAATAAAAGACATTATATCTAGCTTAACCTCATTGTGTGATTATATACATGATATTGTTTTTAAATACAAAAAGTATTATGATTTAAACCTCAAAGAGTTAAGGTAAGAAAAGAAACTTTATATAGAGTCTATACAAGAGATATTAGAAGTTGAAAACAGTGGACTTCATTTATTCTCCTTTTCTTTTCCCTTTTCATTCTCCTTTTGATTTATGTTTCCTTTTTTCTATTCTTAGAATTTAGGAGAGGGATAGAGTGACAGTCACATCACATAACATGGTCACAGTGATGATCACAAGTCATATGACTCATGGAAAGACATAGAAGGTTTAGGAAGGATAACATCATAACATGTGTTTTACACATGTTAACCTTAAGGCAAATATATGGCTATTTAGGGTAGGCTAGAAGTAGTGAGCACAGACTATGAGGTTTTAGTATATAAGGTAGACAATCCTATACAGAGCTCTTTATTGAGTTCTCTTATGTAAACCCTATACAAGGTTCTTTCTTTGACCAACTCTAAGGTCTTAAGTTTGTAACAAGAGAACTTGATGGAGTTTTAGGCCATGTGTTTTCCTTAAGGTCAATATGTATAGTATATGCTGTATAATGTTATCTTGTTCTAGAACCTTCTATAATATTCTTTTGTAATATATGATTATGTGACTGTGACTTGTGACAGTTGTATGACAGTCATGTATAACATCACACTAACCTCTAATCCTAAGTCCAAGAAATAAAATAAAGAAGAAAAATGAAAAAAGTCAAGTCTACCATTTTCAACTCTAACATTATCCTCTCTTCAAGGTTTCTTCTTTGAAGAAACCTCACTTCCATTTTTTCCAGTTTCTCTCCAACTTTCTTAAATACTCTGCTTCAAACTTTCTATTATTCTATCTATATAACATCTTTGCTATATATTTTCTGAATAACTCCCTCTTCTTAAAATCTCTTTCTTCCACCAAATCCAACTTTCTTATTGTCTTACTTCTGCATTCATCCTCCTCTCAAATTCTATCACTACTTCCTTTACATTTTCTAAATCTTTTTTCTTTTCCTAACTGTTATATTCTGTTGTAAACTTCTTCCATTGTACCAAATACTTCACCACTCCTCTTATTTTTATTTTGGTTAAAATTTTTTCAAATTTCTACTCTTCAACTTTATTTATCTCTACTGGTTTCATTTCTTCTATCTTCTGTCTCTCTACTTGTTCTCCATATTATACTACTCAGTTAACATTTACTACCAGATGAATTCTCATCAAAGTGGGCAATTGTAGTTTAACTGCATTTGTAGAAACTATCTTGTTAATGATATATAGACCAATGTATTGATCTACTAATTTTTTTGCCAGTCATTCTTTAAACACTAAATCTTTTGTGCTCAACATTACTTTGTTATTCTTCTTCCATTCTTCAGCTTTCTTTTTTCCCTTATCTGCCTGTTACTTCATCTCTTCCTGAGTTTTTCTTAATACTGCTCTAGTCTTTTTTTGAACTTTCTTTATCCTTTTTGCAAATTTCATTGCTTTCTCTATCTTTTCTTTTCTTCTAATATCTACCCCTATTTTCAATTCTCTACCATAATTTGCTATAAATGGAGATACTTTAGTTGCCAAATATATTTTATTGTTGACTGCAAATTTAGCTATCACTAACTATTCTGACCAATCCTTCTATCTATAATCTATAAAGAATCAGAGATACTATTTCAACTTCTGATTTATTTTTTTGGTCTGTTTATCTATTTGCAGATGAAAAAACATTGACAACTTCATTTCAATGTCCAATATCTTATTCAGCCTCTTTGTTAGCTTTGTTGCAAACTTGTTAGACACAGTTTATACTGGAGGTGAAAGTCTACAAGATAGACTTGGAGATGTGCAGACTTGTAGAATAACCTTGGCTTCAGCTTATATGCTGTGCTACCTGTCTGCCATGTGGTTACAACTTTAGATGATAGAAAGAAGTCTGAAATGGGAGTGAGTACTGATTTGGTGTGTTGCTATTGAACACTAGGGATCGAGTTCAATAAGAGTTTATCTTTGTTGATTATTAGACTAGTGAATTACAATATAACTACTAGTCTTATATATGAGTTCCTACTATAGGAGATGCTTGGGATTTCAGTGGAATAGCCCCTATTACTCCAAGTGGAGGTTTCAGTATTGAGACACTGACAGGAGTAACTCTGTCATAGAAGACAGAATATCTGGATGGTTGCAACATTGCTATAGGGCATATTTATCACAAATAAGCTACTCACTGGTTGTGATACTTAAACTTAGTGGTGTTTCAGAGATTCAGTATAAGAAGATAATAATAATAGGTGATGAGTAGTATCAACAGGAATAATTGATATAAATTGATGTTAATTAATATTATTAAGTTTAAGGTCTAACTGTTATGAACTTATTCCTTAGGGTTGGAAATAAGAACAACTCTTGTATTAGAGAAACACAAGAGAACTCGATAGAGTTCCAAGTACAAAGTAGTCTACCTTATATACTAATCCCCATGGTCCATACTAACTACTGTGCACCCTACCCTAAATGACCATGAGTAATACATGAGGCCAACATGTGGTGTCCATATTATATGACATCACTTTGTTCTAGTCTCTTCTACTTCATTTTCCTAAGTCCTGTGATCAGTCTTGTGACTACGCCATCAAGTTGTGACAGATGTGACAGCGTGACTGATAACCCCTAACCTGAGTTGTTCTAAAAATAGAAATAGAGAATAAAAGAAAAAGAAAAAGAAAAATAAAAGAGAGAAAATAAAAATGAACAAAGTCCACCTTCAACGATCTTGACACTAACTCTCAGACACAGAGATATATATACAAAAGAGTGATGGTCCATGCACAAGCTGTTACTATCACATGATCAAAATTCGTACCTGATGGGAGCTGTCATCTGTCATAGCAGCTGTCAGGCTAATTTTAGAAGGTAACTAATTATATCACTACATTGATATGCTTGTATCTCTACCAATACTTATTGCTTTGAGACACATTATATATTGTTGGAAACAGATTGATGAGCACTTTCCAACATAAGTTTAATTGTGCAAATCCATTAAGCTGTTCATGAGATATTAGCAGACAAAGCTTTTACAGCTACTAATGGCCTGATATCTCAGTCATTTATTGTCACTTTTGTATATCCTATATATATGCAGATAGCTCTCATTTGGGAATTTACAGTGCAACTTAGTTTGTGAAAATTGGTCCACTTGTTATGGAGATACAAGCTGAATGAAGTTTGTGACAGTGTTGTAAGAAAGGTGACTACTATGGAAGGCAAGCTTGTATAATTGGGAGGTGATATCACTGCAGGGATATACTTTTTAGATGAGTGGACTTGGCATATGACAGTATTCCCCCCTTAGGACTGAGCATTTAAAGTTCTATTGAGTTTATCTGACAATCCTGTGATAGTACCTAGGTTAACAATACATAAATAGAAAAGAAAACTTTTTGCATTTTCTTCTGCATCATCATGTCTTCCCCTACTTCCTCTGACATTTCCCAACACAATGTTGAAATGGTCAAAGAGCAGCACTATGAAATACAGCAATGGTACAAGGAGGAGCAATAGCTTCTGCTCCAACTGAAAGAAGCAGTGAAGTTGTGTTTGGCTAAGCATATGGCACAAAAAGCAAGAAAGGAGGTGGAGGCAAAAGTGAGGAAGGAGGCTGAGAGGAGGAGAGCTGTGGAAGAGAAGGAAAAGAAGAAGAAGGCATTGGAATATCTCTAACAACTCTAAAACAAGGTACTAGAGGAAGAAGCCACTCTTTTGGAGGGCACTGAAGGATTCCAGGTTGTGAGATCCAAGTGTAAAGAGATCATCTTTGGAGATGAGGAGAGGCAACAGCCCTTTAAGAAAGCTAAAGAAAAGCAACCAGAGAAGTACCATAGAATGCCACAGTTAAGATAGGGGGTACTAACCCCTGTAAGAGATGTGTAAGTGCTGGGTAGGATTGTCTAGTGCATCACTCAAGGTAAGTAACTAATTCTTATTATTATTATTTTTTCTAATAATTTTTTCTTCATAGCTAATCTCTTGCATGTGCTGGATATATTACTCTCAAGTAGTAGTGTATATCCCACACCAACACTAACACCTCAGTCATAATCCCCACTTATGGCAGAGTTCTAAGTACCATTGAAAAGGTACTCTGAGAACTCATAGAGGAGTACTGAGGAGTCAGAAAGTTCCTCCAAAACTTGGTGGAGGGCTAGGAGAGAAACACAGTATAGTTGGAGAGGATTGGGGCTGCAATAGAACAGAGATGGGGCTTGGAAGGAGAGAACAAGAAAGAGGAGAGCAGAGGTGAAGAGGAGAGGTCTGAGGATAGCCCTGGAGAAAGTCAAGAGGAGGGGACTCTATTATCTGCCTTCTGTTAGAATAGTGGTTTTGTTTTTCTTTTTTAATTGTTATTTTTTTTTTGTGATCTAACTGTGTGAGTAAGAAAATCAAGAAATGAAATAAAAAGAAGTCTGAAAGTTTTGAAAAGAAACCCTGAAAAGTGTGCAGAAGCTGGGAGTTAATAAGAATAAATGGACAAAATATACTAAGGAATTAATGAAGAAAATTCCCATTGGAAAATGCACAGAGGCAGGGGACAAGTGTAACAGTGTGATCAGGACAAAGGGAGTGGACCAGGCTTGGCAGAATATGCGATGTGGAAATCAGCTACCAAGTTGGAGGCATAGGTGAGCTCTGATGTAGAGATCTACTCTGATTCATCTCTAGTGTTTTTATACCCTAGCCAGATCACCTTGTACAGAAGTTTACATGCCCATTGGCAATCAATTTTAGAATCCATGTTATAGTGTGCTTGGATACTAACATTTTTCTTTTTTTTAATCTATTTTTCTAAATTTTATATTTTTTTTCTTTTGATTTTATTTTATTTTTTTATTTAATGATAAAGAGGCACATGACTGTGGTCACATGACATGTCACATGATGTGATGACATAAAGCTTAGAATAGACTAGAGTGGTCTAGATAGATGATATTAAGAAGCATATTAACTGCATGGCTACCTCATGGTATATATATGGTACACTCATAGATGACACATAGACATTAGGGTAGGTAATTATTAAGTAGCATGGACCATGTGTAATTTATATAATCAAGTAGCATAGACCATGTGTAATTTATATAATCAAGTAGCATAGACCATATATAATTTATATAAATAGGGTAGCAATTCAGCAGAGAATCCTTGTCAAGTTTTCTTGTGATCTCTACTTGATATTCTACTAAGAGATTTATTGCTTGTGTTGCTATTGGACTTTGTGTTTAGTGGTTACCACAACAATCCACTATTTGAGAAATTTCATATTCAGGTTCCCTATCAATTATAACTGGAACAGAGGCTAGTTATATTCTCTTGGAGAAAGTGTTAAACATCGCAGATTCAAGCATGGACATATGGAAAACTGGATGAACAGAGTGTATGGACTCTGGAAGATGGAGAGTGAACGATAGAGTACCAGGCTGGGTGATGATTTTGTAGGGTCCAAGATATTTTTCAGAGAGTTTCTTTGAAGACCGAGTGGTTCAGAAGAACTAAGTTTTAACAAAAACTTTGTCATCTACTTTGAAATCAGGAGCAGAGGAACATTGTGCATCAGTAGATTTCTGATAATACTGTTGGGCCACAGAGATTTCAGCTTTGAGAGTACTTTGTAATTTATTGAGATCTACAGTGAAGTTATGGGCTCAGGAGGAAGCAATATTACATTCAGGGTGAACAGTGATGTTCATATAATATTCCTTATTAGTAAAGAATGGAGAAACACTGGTAGTAGCACTTGGAGCATTATTGTAGGCAAACTCTGTGAGAGGTAGGAGTTCAGACTAGTTGTCTTGTTATAAGTTACAATATACATGGAGGTATTGTTCAAGAGTCTGATTCATACATTTGGTTTGTCCATTACCTTTGGGGTAGTAGCTTAAAGTAAAGTGGAGCTGTATGTTAAGAGTAGTACCTAAGAAACAGAAGAAGTTTAACACAAACTCTAAGCCTCTGTTAGAGGTAACATAGGAAGGAACACCATGTTTGGAGAACACATGAAGGACAAACAGATGTGCTAAGTCTGTGGATGTGATGGTGTCATGGGTAGTGTTGTAGCAACCACTAAACACAAAGTCCAATAGCAACACAAGCAATAAATCTTTTAGTAGGATATCAAGTAGGGATCACAAGAGAACTTGACAAGGATTCTCTGCTGAATTGCTATCCTATTTATATAAATTACACATGGTCCATGCTACTTGATAATTACCTACCCTAATGTCTATGTATTGTTCATGAGTATACTATGTGTATATCATGAGATAGCCATGCAGTTAACATGCTTCTTGATGTCATCTATCTAGACTGCTCCAGTCTACTCTAGGCTTTTATGACATCATATCATGTGACCTGTCATGTGACTGCAGTATCACATGCCCCTTCATTATCAATAAAAGAAAAAGAAATTCAAAAGAAAAGAAATATAAAATCAAGAAAAATAGATAAAAGAAAAAGAAAAATGTTAGTCCTTATATGTATCATAATAGGCAGAGATAAAGATTGCCTGCTTGGTGAGCCAGTTGACTATGACCAAAATAGTGTCAAATTCAGAGAATGACAGAAGTTTCTCAATGAAGTCCATAGAAATGAAATTCCATGGTTGTTCAGAGATAGGAAGTTGTTTGAGAGATTTATAGGGCTTGTGATATTGTGGCTTGGATTGCATACAAGTGACACAGGACTTGCAGAACTTTTATACATCAGCATGGAGGCTGGACTAGGAATATCTATGAAAAACTAATTCTAGTATTTTGTTTAGACCAAAATATCTAGCAAGAATGTGATCATAGTTATACTAGAGAATACATGTGCAGAGATTACCAGCAGATGGTACATAAATTCTGTTGTCAAGGAGAAGAAAACTATTTGGGTCTGTAGACCACCAGCCATCTGTGAGAATGTGTTTTGTTGCAATTGGGTCATTAGGAAGAGCTGAAAGGATGTCTTGATATAGGATGTCCAGATCCATGACTATAACTACATAGAGAGAAAGAAAAAGGAGGACAGTAGCTTGTATAGAAGCTACAAGTTGTTCTTGAGTGAAGATAGGTTTGAAGTTGTGAGGGTTGATTGTAGCATAGCCAGTATTCCTCCCTTTAGGATAGATGTTCCATTGTCTAGTGAGAGTGTCTGGTTTGGTGCCAAGATGACCAGGGCAGAACCTGATAACAAGGTTGAACTGGAAGAGGTACTTGTTGTGATGACCACTTATCCAATGATAAATGATAGCACAGGGAAGTAAATCTCAAAGATGGATATAATGTGGGAAATTCACAAGAGAACTCGACAAGGAGCCTCTTCTTAATTAGAGTCCTATTTATACAAATGTCTCCTGGTCTATGCTACTACTATCTAACCCTGCCCTATAGTCCATGCTCCATCCTCATGTCTGTCTCACTTCTTACTCAAGGCCACCATGTGTACTCCATGTGCCCTAATGTTATCTTCCAGACCATTCTACCATGTTCTAGGCTTGTGACTTCCTTGTCATGTGCCTTCTTCATTGTCTTTCCAGGAAAATAAAATAAAGAAAAAGAAAAGTAAAATCAGAAAAAATAAAAGAAAATAAAATAAAAATTGTTAGTATCCAGATGTCCATGACAGTACTCAGACTACTACACTTGCCTCTGGGTCAGGACCTTGGTAGTAGAAAAATACTCAAGGTTTTTATGATCTGTAACAACATCAATGAGACAAGCCAGACCTTCTAAGTAGTATTACCAAATTTTGAAAGCTTCAAAAATGGTAAGCAATTCCTTATCATGTGTGTCATAGTTCAACTCCACCACAGTGAAAGTGCAGGAGTAAAAGGCCACCAGATGAACTTCATTTTCTTCATTAACAATGAAAAGAATTGCAGCAAGAGCATAGTCTGAAGTACTAGTTTCCACAATGAGTTGAACATTGGGAATCCAATGAGTGAGGATAGGAGCAGAGGTGAATGCTTTCTTAAGAGAGTTAAAAGCATCTTGATAGGAGGAGTTGAACTTCCAAGAAATGTCCTTCCAGGTGAGACATGTCAATGGAATGACAATGTCTGAGTAGTTAAAGATGAACCAGTGATAGAAGTTTGTGAAACCTAAGAAAGATTGAATATCCTTGACTTTCTTGGGTTCTGGCCAGTCTTGAATAATCTTTACTTTGTTGTCAGACATGGTAAGGCCAGAAGAAGATAGGATGTATCCCAGATACTTTACTGGCTCAGAGTAAAATTTGCATTTCTTTGCTTTGGCATAAAGATCAGCCTTGTAGAGATGTTTGAGCACTTCTTTTACATGCTGGTAATGTTTGGACATGTCATTCAAGTAGATAAGTATATCATCCAGATAAATCACAACAGAAACATCCAAAAAATTGGAGAAAATGTCATTCATGAATTACTAAAAAGCCATGGGAGTATTGGTAAGACCAAAGGATATTACAGATTATTCAAATAATCCATAGCATGTCCTAAAAGCAGTCTTCCATTCATCACCATCAGCAATATGAACCAAATGGTAAGCATGGCAAAGATTTATCTTTAAATAAACCCAAGCTTTGGAAGATAAGTCTAGTAGATCAGAGATGAGCAGGAGTGGATAAAAATCCTTCTTTGAGATGCAGTTAAGACTGCAGAAGTTGACACAAAGGTGTAGTGAGCTATCTTTATTCTTAACAAATAAGACTAGTGCACCATGTAGAGATAAGATTGGTCAGATGAAACCCATATTGAGATTTTCCTCAATGAATTCCTTGAGAGCCTCTTATTCAGATGCTGAAAGAGAGTATATGAAGCTAACTGAAGGTTGAGCACCTTCCAGATTATAAGAGTGATGAGGAGTGAGAATTTCAGCTTTAGTTTTGCTGAAAATATTAGCAAATTCATAATACTTGGAAGGGACATTGAAAAGATTGAAAGTTTCTGTAAGTTTTGCAGAGTTAGCCTGAATGTTCAAAGAACAAAGGCAGAGTTCAAAATTACTGGAGCCTGAGAGTTTTGATGCATGCAAAAATGCTGCAGCACCAATAATAACAATGTTAGGTCACTCAGAATTAGATATGGAGGTCTTAGATACAAGTATGGAAACTGTGAAATCTAATGATTGTAAAGGGATGTCCAGAAAAGATGGAGATGATTTTGAGGAGGTTTTGGTGGATGAGACCACTGGAAATGAGTTTACCTTACTCTGGAAGGCCACTGCAGAACCAGAGATAGAAGCTTTCCCTTGCTTCTAAGAGTGAGACTTAAGGGTCTCTTTCTCTGCCTGTCTTGCACAGTGGTATTTGTGATCTCATTCCTAGTAGTAGTGATTGATAGTCATCATCAAAGTGTACATGTTCTGAAATGAGGTAGGTTTTCCTTGTTCCTGGGTAGAGATAGGATCCTGGATCCAATTGGGAAGCCCCTGGTAATAATGATAGTAGAGCACACTATTTCTCCAACCTAGTTGAGAGGTATAGTACATGAAGTCCATATTGTATGTGGAAATCTTGTCACTAGGCTTCATGTGAAGGTTGTCCAGTATGTTGGCCATTTCATTGATAGGGTCTAAGAGACCAAAATGTTAATGTAGCTCATCCACAAACAAATTTTAGTTGGAGAGCCAGTCTTGAAGGATGCCCTGGTCTTCTTAGTTGAGGTTCACCTCAAACCAGTCCTGGGCTACTCTAGTAAGGTAGGTCATTACAAAGTTGATTTTCACAATATCTATGTCAAATTGCACCAGGTTAGTATAGAAATATAGGTGACATTGGAATAAGGAATTATTAAGCTTGTTAAGCTCAGTACTGCTAAAGGTATCAGAGATGTGGACTTTAGTTTCCCGTGTATTAGTATTAGGTCTGGGAGTCCGATTAACATTAAGAATGTTAGTAAGTTGGCCAAGTACATTGGCCAACTGTTCATTAGTATTATTACTCTGACAGAGTTTTGACCATGAGCAGGTAGAGGAAGTAGGTCTATTAGCTGTTAGATTAGTGATAGGATTAGTAGCAGAAGCATCCTCCTGGTTAGAATCATTGTCTGCAGGGACAATACTTGGTCTAGGAACAGGCAAAGCTGTCTGGTCAGGTTGAATAGTGTTAGATGGGGACCTTGGAAATGAGTGCCCTCTTTGGTGTATTTACCTTGATTATCATAGGGTATTTAGTGGATAAGCCAAATGGTCACTGAAATGAGAAATAGTGTTGAAGGGTGCCCAAAGTGGTGGGACTGGAGTTGAAGTTGAAAAATTATGGCAAGAGGAAGCTATTTTGGACTTTGAAGTAGAAAGGTTGTTTTGCAGACAAAACTGCTTAGAAGTGATAGCAGACTTGGAAGTTTAATAATACTATCAGGTGCAGTTCACACTGAGGGTGAAAGTCTACAAGATGGACTCAGAGATATACAGACTCATTGAATGGCCTTAGCTTCAGCTTATATGCTGTACTGTCTGTCTGCCATATAGTCATGATTTCAGAGAATAGGAAGAAGTCTGAGATGGAAGTGAGTACTGATTTGGTATGTTACTGTTAAATATAGGAGATTAAGTTCAATAAGAAGTTATCTTCATCAATTATCAGACTAGCAAATTACAATATAACTGTTATAGCAACCACTAGTCCAGTGACCAATAGCAGCACTACAAGTAAAGCTCTTAGTAGGCAATCTAGAAAATTCTCTAGTAGGGAAATCACAAGAGAACTTAATAAGAAGTCCCTGCTATATTGCTACCCTATTTATACTATTACATAATGGTCCATGCTACTAATAATTACACTTATCCTTATGTTCATGCTTTATCCTCATGTTCTACTCAAGGCTATCATGTTGCATCCATGTGTTCTGACATCATCTTCTAGATTCTTCTACCATATTCTAGGCCTATGGTGTCACATCATGTAACATGTCATGTGACTGTAGTGTCACATGCCTCTTCATTGTTCAAAATAAAATCAAAAAGGAAAAGAAAACAAAATTAATATAAAATCAGAGAAATTAAATAAAAGAAAAGAAAAGAAAAATTGTTAATGTCCAAAGTGTTCCATAACAGTAACTACTAGTCTTATATATAAGTTTCTACTATAGGAGATGTTTGGGGTTTCAGTGGTATAGTCTTTATTACCCCAAGTAGAGGTTTTAGTGTTGAGATACTAACAGAGGTAACTCTGTCATGAAAGACTGAGTCAAATAGGAATATCTCTGCTATAGAAGACAAAATACCTGGATGGTTGTAGTATCACTGTAAGGCATGTTATGAGAAAGGTGGGCTTGTATAATTGGGAGATGATATCACTGTAGGGATATAATTTCTGGATAGGTGGACTTGTATATGATATGCATCAATTTTATATCTTCTATAAGAACACCATGCTATATACCTATATACATGTGCTCTAACATCATTCTTCTAGTTCTTTCTTCTAAATTCTAGGCTTATGATCTCACATCATGTGACATTAGTCACATACCCCTTTATTGTCAAATAAAAATTAAAAAAAGTCAAAAGAAAAGAAATATTAAATTAAGAAAAATAGATAAAAGCAAAGAAAAATATTAGTGTTCAAGTATACTATAACAACTCTCCAAGAAGTCAAGAATTTTTAAGATTGGCTAACTATTATTGGTATTTTATTAAGAACTTTGCATCTATAGCTAAGTCCTTATATGACCTAGTGAAGATAGATTAGAAGTAGAATTGGATAAAGAAGCAGGAGGAGGTATTTGGAGAGTTAAAGAAAAAATTCACTAAGAAACCAGTGCTAATAGCAATAGCACTTAACTTGAACAAAAAAATAAAAATAGAAGTGGATGTATTGGATTATACAATAGGAAAAGTACTATCAATGGAATGTGAGGATGGATAATGAAGGCTAGTAGTATATCTCTCAAAATCTATAAATAAGACAGAGAAAAACTACAAAATTTATGATCAGAAGATATTAGTAGTAATTAGAGAATTGGAGAATTAGAAGCATTTGTTAGAGAGTATGAAGTTCAAGTTTGAGGTTTGAATAGACCATAAGAACTTCATAAAGTGCAGAAGTTGAATAAAAGGCAAGCTCACTAAGTATTATATTTGTCAAGATTCAATTTCACTTTAAAACATATACCAAAAGCAAAGATAGAGAAGGCAGATAAACTAAGTAAAAGGCCAGACTAGAGAGTAGAGATAGAAAATGATAATGAAAGTAAAACTCATAAAAGAAAAATGGATTTGAGAACTAGTAGAAGTAGTAGTAAAAGAACCAGAAGTAGATATAGTGGAAAAGATAAAAAAAAGCTAGAGAAAAGAATAATAAAGTAGTTAGAGTAGTAGAAGAAATGAAAAGGGCAGAGGTCAAAGTATTAAGAGACAAGGAATTGCAGGTAGAAAACAATCTAGTGCTGAAAGAAAAAAAATGTATATACTTAGAGATGAAGAGTTGAGAACAAAGATTATTTGATTACACCATGATATACCAGTGGCTGTACATAGGAGATAATGGAAGACAACAGAACTAGTAATAAGAAATAACTGGTGGCCAAGTATGACTAGAGATATGAAGAAATATATGGATGGCTGTGACCTGTATTAAAGAATAAAGAATAAAACAGAGGTACTAGTAGGAAAGTTAATCACAATCCTAGTAGTATATGAAAGATTGTCAAATATAGTATATTTTTTGGCCACAATAAAAGAAATATTAGCAGAAGGGTTTGTAAGATTGTTTAGAAACAATATATGAAAGCTGCATAGGTTGCCAGAAAGCATAATATTAGACAAGAGGCCACAGTTTGCTGCAAAAATAACAAAGGAACTAAACAACATATTGAGTATCTAGACTAGGTTCTCAATGTCATTCTACCCACAGACAAATAGACAGATGAAGCACATAAACCAGGAGTTAGAACAGTATTTACAGTTTCTTGTAAATCATAGACAAAAAGACTGGCCTAAGTAGTTGGCATCTGTAGAGTTTGTAGTAAATAGCAAAGTTTATAATGGATACAGGAGAAAGCTAGGGTAGTACTAAAGAGAATACAAGGAGAAATGAAGAAATATATAGACAGAAGAAGAAAGAAAATGAAATCATAGAGAAAGGAAGATAAGGTAATGCTGAGTACAAAAGACTTAGTGTTTAAAGAATGACTAGCAAGAAAATTAGTGGACCACTATGTGAAACCATATACTATTGAGAAGATAGTGTCTACTAATGCAGTTAAATTAAAACTGCCTATCTCAATAAGAATTCATCCAGTCATAAATTTAAGTTGAGTAGTAAGGTACTGAGAACTAGCAAAGGGATAAAAGGTAGAGGAACTGAAACTAGTAGAAGTCAATAAAGAAGAAGAGTGGGAAGTCAAAAAAATATTTAAAAAATGAAAAATAAGAGGGATAACAAAGTATTTGGTGTGATAGAAAGAATTTACACTGGAAAACAACATATAAGAAAGAGAAGAAGATCTGGAGAATGTTTAAAAGAATGGGTACAGAAATCAGAAGGCAAGAAGTAGAAATAGTAGAAGAACAAGACTTCAGACAAGAAGAATTGCTAGATAAATATATAGCAAAAATGTTATATAGGTAGAACAACAGAAAGTGTTATGACTTAAGACTAAGAGATAAGTTAAAAGAGGAACTTTGTATTAGGTTAATATAAGAGAACTTGATGCAGTTTCTAAGTACAATCTGTTTACCTTATATACACTGGGTTTATGGTTTATGCTATACTAACCTAGTCTACTCTAAAAAGTATATATTTGCCTTAAGATTAATATACATAATATATGTTATATGACATCATTGTTCTAGAATCTTCTGCAATATTCTTTGTGACATGTTATTGTGTGACTGTGACTTGTGACATCATTCTAAACCCTTACCCTAAGTCTGAAAAATAAAATAAATAAAAATAAAAATAAATAAAGTCTATTATCTTCAACTCTAATATTACTCTCCTTTAAGGTTTCTTCTCTAGGGAAACTAACTTCCTCAAATACTCTTTCTCAAACTTCTTATTATCCTATCTATCTAATATTTTTGCTATATACTTCTCTAGTAACTCCTCTTTTTTAAAGTCTCTTTTCTCTATTATGTTCAACTTTTCTTGTCTCTTCATCTCTATATTCAGTCTTCCCTCAAACTTTACTACTACTTCCTTTGCATTTTCCAAGTCCTTCTCTCTCTCCTATGTATCATGCTTTATTGTAAATTCTTTCTATCATACTAAATACTTCACAACTTTTTTTATTTTTCTTTTATTTAATATTTTTTCTATTTCTCATTCTTCAACTTCATTTATCTCTACTGGTTTTATTTCTTCCACTTTTTGTCCCTTTACATGTTCTCTATATCTTACTACTCAACTCATATTTGTTGTAGCAACCACTCGTCACTCAAGGACAAATGATCTCACAACTAGCAAAGCTCTTCAATGGGCTATCAAGTAACGAATGGGGGAATTACAAGAGAACTTGACAAGGAGCCCTCGCTGCATTGCTCCTCTATTTATATAACTTACAGGTGGTCTGTGCTACAACAATGTGTTTACCTCATGTCCATCCACCATGCTTCTACCTCATGTCCTATTACTCATCCACATGTGTTTTTCTTAAGGCCACCATGCTTCCTACATGTGCCCTGATGTCATATCTTTAATCTCCGCTATACATGTACACACCATGTGTACACCATGAGGAACCCATGTCCCTTGACGTCACTCCTAACCCTAACTCCTACTCTAGACTCTTCCCGATCCTTCTAGACTCTAAGTCCTTCCAGACTGCTCTAAACTCTGTCACATGACTTCCATGTCACATGCCTATCTCCTATCCCTTTGTCCGTTGTAGGCTAATAATTACTACTGTCCTAACCCTAACCCTACCTAAAGTCTGTCCACACTCTCGTCTTATAACAATATTTACAACTAGATAAATTCTTATCAATCTAGCAATTGTAATTTGATTGTATTAGTAGAAACTATCTTATTAATAATATATAGACTTATATATCAGTCCACTAGCTCTGTTGCTGGTCTTTCCTTGAACATTATATCTTTCATACTCAACATTACTTTATTATCTTTCTTTTATTCCTCCACTTCTTTGTTTTCTTTATCTGTTTGTTATTTCATCTCTTTCTATACTTTTCTCAATGCTACTTTAGCCTTCTCTTGTAAATTCCATTGTTTTCTCTACTTTTTCTTTTCTTCTTATATCTGCTTCTATTCTCAATTCTCTACCATAGTTTGTCATAAACAGAGACACTTTTGTTGCTGAATATGTCTTGTTGTTTACTGTAAATTCTGCTATTGCTAACTATTCTGGCCAATTCTTTTGCCTATGGTCAACAAAGAACCAAATATATTAATACCTAATATTTGATTCAACTTCTTAGTCAATTCCACTGCAAACTATAGTTTTCTATCTAATATTACACTTTTTAACAACCTATGCAACTTCCATGTTATCTCTGAACAACCTCACCAATCCTTCTACTATTATTTCTTCTGTTGTTGCTACAAAGTGTGTTATTTTGGACAATCTATCATAGACCACTAGGATCATATCTTTCTTAGCTACTAATGGTAACTTAGTGATAAAGTCAGCCATCAAATATGTCTATAATTTTTCTAGAACCTTATTCACCATCAACTTTCCTATTGGTGTTACTATCTTATTTTTCATTCTTTAACACATGTCATAACTATCTACATATTTTCCTATATCTTTCATTACTTCTGTCCACCAGTAATTTCTTGTTACCAACTCTATCATTTTCCATCTTTTTCCATATCCTGCTACTAGTATATCATGATGTAGCCAGGTTATTTCCACTTTCAACTCCTCATTCTTTAGTATATACACTTATCCTTCTTTCAATACTAAATCTTCTTCTATTTGCCATTTATATTCCCTCAACACTTTTACTTCTGCCTTCTTTATCTCCTCTACTACTTTAACTACTTCTTTGTCTTTTTCTCTAGCTATTTTTATTTTTTCTATTATATCTACTTTTAGTTCTTTTATTACTACTTTAGCTAAATTATAAATTCATTGTTCTTTAATTAATATTTGATTTTTGTTGTTATTTTCTGTATCTAATTTCCAGTCTAGTCTTCTACTAAGTCCATTTGTTTTCTCTATTTTTGTTCCTAGTGTATTTTTCAAAGTAAAGTTAAATCTTGACAGATATAATATCTAATAAGCTTGTCTTCTGTTCAAATTTTGTACTTTCATGAAATATTCCAAACTCTTATGATCTGTTCAGACCTTGAACTTGAATTTAGCATCTTTTAATAAATGTCTCTAGTTTTCTAATCCTCTAATCACTGCTAACATCTCTTTATCATGGATCTTATAGTCTCTCTTTGTCTTATTGAGAGATTTTGAGATATATGCTACAGATTTCTATTTTCCATCTTCACACTCCATAGATAATATACCTTTTGTTGTATAGTTTGATATATTGTGTCTCCATAACAAGTGGACCAATTTTCACAAACTAAGTTGCACTGTAAATCCCCAAATAAGAGCTATCTACATATATGTAGGATATACAAAAGTGACAATAAATGACTGAGATATCAGGCTATTAGTAGCTGTAAAAGCTTTGTCTGCTAATATCTCATGAATGACTCAATGGATTTGCACAATTAAACTTATGTTGGAAAGTGCTTATCAATCTGTTTCCAACAATATATAATGTGTCTCAAAGCAATAAGTATTGGTAGAGATACAAGCATATCAATGTAGTGATATAATTAGTTATCTTCTAAAATTAGCCTGACAGCTGCTATAACAGATGACAGCTCCTATCAGGTATGAGTTTTGATTATGTGATGGCAACAGCTTGCACACAAATCATTACTCTTTTGTATATATACCTTTGTGTCTGAGAGTTAGACCTCAAACTTAATAATATTAATTAACATCAATTTATATCAATTATTTCTGTTGATACTACTCATCACCTATTATCATTATCTCCTTATACTGAACCTCTGAAATACCACTAATGTCAAAACTGAAGGTAGTGAACTCTAAATTATTTCTATTTTCTTTTCATTTCTTATTTTACTTTCAATTTATCTTCCTTTCTATTTTTAGAACTAGGATTAGGGTGACCAGATCACATCGTCACACACCAAGTCACATCAGGTGACATGGTCACAAGTCACAAGATATATAGAAAGATATAAAAGGATCTGAAAGAATGATGTCATACTACATATACAACATATATTGACCTTAAGGCAAATACATGGTGGTTTAGGGTAGGCTAGAAATAGTTAGCATGGACCATGAGGCTTTAGTATATAAGATAGACTATCCTGTACAGAGTTCTCTATTGAGTTCACTTATGTTAACCTGATACAAGGTTTATCTACTTGTCCAACACCAAGGATTTGAGTTTGTAATAACTGAGTTCAAGTATCACAACCAGTGAGTAGCTTATTTGTAATAGTATCTCTCCTCTTTTCTTTCTTAACAACAAATATACTTTTCTCTTTCTTAGTACAAACCTTTTCTTCATCTCTATTGCATAATTCTACAACTTTCTTATTAGTATTCTTTCACTTGCTTTTAAAGACATAGATCCACTTGTGAAACCTTTGAGAAACCAATTTTTCTTGGTCTCTTCTTTAGATTTTACTACTTCTTTTTCCTCACTCCAGATCTCCCACTCTTCTACCACCTTCTTTACTTTCATTATCCTTTTCTTTTTGTTTTCTTTTTTCTTCTTCTCTTTTTGTTTTTGTTTTTGCCACTCTAGTTTTTTCTGCTTAGATCTCTACTATTTTCCATACTTCTTCTATTCTCCAGTTAATCTCAAGATTGTGGTAAGCAAGCCACAGTATTCCCAAAATCATACTCTACTTCTGACTACTAATCATATCAATCTCTGTTCTTTTTCTATGCCATTGATAATAAATATTCATCTTCATCATATACTCAATAGGCTTCTTCTTGTTGAAGGAACTGTCTATATTTTTTACATATATTAGTCTTTTTTTCTTTAACTTAAACTCCTGCTTCCTAGTAAACTTTGAACTTATAACCAACTCTGTTGCTCCACTATCCAACAATATCTCCAATGTTACTTCTTCTTGTATATCAAATTTTTAAGCCCAATTTTCACCATTACTTCTCTTAGCATGTTCCTATTATCTAGATTGCAGCAGAATATATTTTCTATTACTCTAGAGAGTTAAAACCTAATTGAGGACTATTAGATTCTTCTCTCCATTTAAGTTACTATTGTTTTTATTATTTGAATTGTCCTAATATTTAAGTCTTTTTTCTTATCCCACTATTTCTCAATTTTTACAATTCCTCACAATATGACTAAATTCTCCACAGCTATAACAGTTTCTACTATAGTTTATTTCTATTGCATATAAGTGATACCTTGACACAAACCCTATCTGCTGTTATTGTGGATATATGATAACCACATTCATTTTCTCTACTCTTGTTATTAAAGCAGGCTCTACTGACATCTACTATTAGATCTCTTATTTCCTAGGCCAAACTCAGAGCTAAGGCAATTGTTTTCTTTGTACTTTACTAGTATTTGCTGGTACATTCATTCTTAGAGCCCAAGCTCCTATCTCTCTTCACCCTCTTAGTCTTTTCTCTTTTCTCTTACTTTCTCTTTAGTACCATTCTAAATTTGATATTCTCTCATACTACTATTTAATGCACCTGGGGAAGTATTCTGATTCTATTAGTTTTTACCTTACAACTCCATTCATACCTCTCTTAAACTCCTCTACTAACAGTTTTTCTTTATATTTACTACCCTTTATTACTCTCCTAAATTCCTATACAAACTTCACTATTGTTCTACTTCCTTACTCTACCTTCTTTAGTTCTGCTACTTTCATTGTTCTATTGTCTCTTTTATCAAATTCTTGTTTTAAATCTAACAAAAACTCTCCTACTATTGCATAGCTCAAGTTTCTACTCACTAAATTCTCTATGACATTCTCCTTCTAGATATTTGCTGATCCTCCCTATATATATAATAAAACCCATTGCATCTGTTTCTCTACTAAATTATTTCTTATCTTCATCCTAATAAACAACTTACATACCATAATAAATTCTGATACCTTCTCTACTTCTCTATTGAATATTGGTGGTTTGGCTACATCTATATTTAACCTAGTATTGGGCTGAAGGGATACTGCTACTTTTTTTCCTCCTAGACTAGCTTAAACAATATTAGTTTCTTTTTTTGATCAAACTCTTGAACTTAAGTTACAATATACAAGTTAAAGCCAAAAGTTGTTTGTTACTTAAGTTACAAAGTTAGGCCAAAAGTGTTATAGTAACTACTAGTCAAGATAACCAGTAAACCACTTTAAGCAAACTTAGGAATAAAGTATTTTATAAAGATCACAAAAGAACTCAACAAGGAGTTTCCAATGTATTCCTACACTATATATACTAGTAATACATGGTTTGTACTAATAATAAATAACCCTACTCTAATATCTATATATCTGCTATAAGGTGAATATACTGTTAACATGTATCTTAATATCATTCTTTTAGTATCTTCTCTTAGATTCTAGGTCTATGACATTATGTTATGTAATGCATCATATGACTACAGTTACATACCTCTTTTTTTTTTAAAAAAATCAACAATTTATTATATGGAGTGTATAGGTAGACCATAATAGTTACTTCATAACTATATACAAGAAGATGCAATCAACAAGAAGAATAGAAAAAAAGAGAGGGAAAAAAAATAAAAATAAAAATAATAGTAAAAAAAAAAGAAAGAGAGAAAAAAAAGCTATTGCTTTAATTTGACTAAGTGTCATATGCAAGTCCACCCATCCGGAAATTATATCCCTGCAGTGATATCATCTCCTAATTATACAAGCCTGCCTTCCACAGCAGCCACCTTTCTCACAACATGCCTTACAGTGGTACTGCAACTATCTGGGTATTCTGTCTTCCATAGCAGAGATACTCCTATTCAACTCAGTCTTCCATGATAAAGTTACTCTTGTCAGTGTCTCAATACTGAAACCTCTACTCAGGGTAATAGGAGCTTTACCACTGAAACCCCAAGTGTCTTCTATAATATCTATTTGTATATAAGACTAGTAGTTACACTGTAATTTGCTAGTCTGATAATTGACAAAGATAATTCTTATTAAACTCAATCTCCAGTGTTCAATGGCAACACACCAATCAGCACTCACTCCTATCTTGGACTTCTCTCTATCATCTGAAGTTGCAACCATATAGCAGACAGACGGTGCAGCACATAAGCTGAAGCCAAGGTCATTCCACAAGTCTACACAACTCCAAGTCTATCTTACAGACTTACACCCTGGTGTGAACCACACCTGACACTAAGTAACACTTTTACCAAAAGAAAACACATTGCTATTGAACTCTAAAAAAAGAGTGAAATGTGCTATTGACTTCCTATTTGGGTTCCAATAGTTATTGAATTATTTACACACATGTTACAAAAAAGATAGCCACCATGGAAGGCAGGCTTGTATAATTCAGAATTAATATCACCATGGAGATGTAGTTTCCAGATGAGTGGACTTGCATATGACAGTATTCCCCTCCTAGGACTGAGCCTTCAAAGTCCTATTGGGTTTATCCAAA
>JAJOHK020000213.1:0-34957 GCA_022457215.2 Leucocoprinus gongylophorus | reverse complement strand
TCCTCATAATCTAACTGCACGTAGCCCTTAGCTAGGGAAACTCTTGACTGGAATATGGGTTGCTTACAGGATCGTAGATAACTCGAATAATTAAACTACAGCTTGGACATGTCGCAATGTCCTCGTAGCTGGCCAGCTGATTTCGTGATATTTCGAAGCGATCTCCGCAAGGGCATGGATAATGGTATACTCGCTTTTCTGAGTCCCATATCATGTCTTCAATTTCGATCTCATCGTAGCACGCACCCATTTCGGCGATTGAGTAGACTACACCCTGCTGTGATGAGCGGGAGGAAAGATAGACATCGGCTCGGCGCTGCTCACTGTATCTATCTTCCCACGATTATTCGGACATGTTTTACTGTCACCAACAAAGATCCGATTTGACTACCCGCTTTCTAAATCAGTGTTTTTACTATCAGTGTTTCAAGCCTATATGCTGATTGAACAAGAAATCAGCCATGTGCAACTGACTCTTGATAATTGTCCATCCAGCAGGTCTATTCTACCATCACCGTAGGTATTGATAAACAGGGCATCTGAACACAGAAGATTGGTTCAACGTGTGAATTAAGGGAAAACACCATCTAGGGTTATATTTTACGAGCCAAGAGGCTACAGGGTGCCGAAAATTGATGGAAACAATATGAATGAGGGCACCAGCTTAATGGCCAGTCAAAGAAAGATGTTATGAAATCTCACAGTCTGGTGGTCGGAAAGTGACCAGACTGAGACTAAGGAACATGATCACACTACTGCTACCTTAGATACTATTTTATTCCATGTGATCCATACCCTCATCCCCTGAGTCATGCTTTAAATCATAACATTTCCCTGTCAAGTGTGGTTCACACTTGGGTGGTTCAAGTCCACAAGAAAATGCATGGAGCTTGCAGATCAAGAATTCAGACTTATCCACAATGTGCAGACTTCTGAATGATCTTGGCTTCATATGGTCACAGTTTCAGAGGGAGGTCCAGAGAGGTTAGAATGGGAGTTATGGTAACAGAAGTAAGTATGTCATTATTAGCATTGGAGTTTGCATTGGAGTTTGGTCAGATAAATAGATATCGATGTTAACTTTGTCATTGATTATTAGGCTAGCTATTGCAATATAACTACTGGTCTTATATATCAAGAATTGGGTCTCAAACAAATATCAGACAAAATTCACAGAGTTGTGGACTTCCCAGAATGACCTTGGCTTTGGCTTATATGCTATATTGTCTGTATACTGCTTGGTTGCAACTTCAGAGGTTGAAATGGAGTTTAACAGAGAGAATACTAATAGAAATAAGTATTAATAGTAACAAAGACTATAGTCAATTATCAGATTGAAGATTTATAGAGTATCTATCAATTCTTAAATATAGAGGAAAGTGTCTAAAATACTTGGAAACTTGAGTAGTACTATCACTACATAGTCTATGTTTCACAGTTATCTACATTGAGTGAAGACAGTGTCTGAGCCTGGCTTTAAGCTAAGCAAATGTTTAATTGAATTGATTCATGGAGAAATACTAATTGTATATAGAGTTGAGAATAGAAGTCAACTTCACTATAGAAAGCCAAGTATTTATGGAGTTTGATAAAGAATAACATTATTACAAAAAAAGGTTATATTATGACTTAAGTCTCAGAGAATAACCATGGAATTCTCTCAGAAGTTTGCTTCTAGAATAGAACCCTTCCACTTGATCAAGTACTGATACCTCTTCTGATACTAGCAACTATCCAGAATCTTCTTTACTTTCTACTCTTCTTCTCCATTAATAATGACTAGGTTTGAAAAGAGGCTAAAGTGTCTTCTAGAAACAGGATTAGTAAAGGCAGCAATAAGCTTGATTACCAGGAATACTAGATGTAATCTTTGCAAAGTAAGAAGGGAGTTTGAGATAGTACAATATGAGTTCAACTTGTTTTTCTACTATATAAGACCTGAGGAGGCAGTGAGATAGCTTGGTAAATAGGCAAGTTATGTAAATGTCTAAGAAGTCTAGAAATACCTTGCTACTAGGGCAAAATACCATAGTAGGTGTATATTTTCAATTATAGTACTTGACTATACTCTCTTGAGATTTGTAAATGGCAGACCTAGCCTTCTCTAATGTAGACTTCATACAATTGGTAAACTTTGAGATATTCTCTAATTTTGATCTTTTTTAATATGATTCAAATTCCATTCATGGCAGTTGTCTAGTATCAAGAAGAAACAGTGGTTGTTGCATAGAAGAGTGTGTATAATTGTTGTACTAAAACTCTACAAGCAGTAAAAGATCTTGCCAGTTGCTTTGTTGTTTGTTAATAAATATCTAGAGATATTGCTCAAGCTCTTAGTTTACTTGTTCTATTTATCTATTTGTTTGGGGATACTAGGCTATAGACAACACAATTTTAATTCCAAGTAGATAGTAGAGTTTCTTAGTGAAGAGGGCAACAAACTGCAGCCCTTGGTCTGAGACTACTTAAGTAGAGAAGCTGTAGAGTTTTCAGATGTTGTAACCTTAAGCTTGGCTCATGTTGCAACTCAGACAAAGACTTGAGTAAGAATGAAGGATATGATCAATTGGTAAAGCATAAAGATACAGAAATATATCTATACTATATATACCCATAGACCCATATATTCACAACAATACAATATATGAGAATAATAAAAGGAGTCAATAAGAAAACAATATCTACTACATAAGATGCTGACTAATACTATTTATGGCACATCCAATCATTACATCATATTCTAAACCTTACAAGATATGATAAAACTATACAATAACTATGAGGAGGTAATTGTAACAATACCTCTGTTCTAACATTTATGTCCCCATAAACTAGTCCAATAATGCTAGATTTCCTACCATGTATGAAGCAACCATTTTCTTTGTAGGTCCAATAATAATTTTGCCTTGTAATATTAAAGCAATGAAGTATGGTTCATGAGGAGGTCCTCCTGTATACATTTTAATGGGAAAACCTTTTCTTGTAGTATTCACATTATGTTTCTTTTCCAGAAATGTGACAGCTACTTTGTTCCAATATTGTTTGTCAAGTTCTTCTTATAGACACAATGATTTATAATGAGGTGGTAGATAAAATAGAGTAGTCTTTATTGGTACTTGCATGAACTTCATGTATTTTTCAAGGTTCATGATTTTGTCTTGAATGAATGTTAGTTCAGGAGTTTTGGGTTTGGATGAATCAACTTCATAGAGCTTGTATAAAAAAACTTCCTTGTATTGTATTCACTGCTTCCCTTTAGTATCTTGTTGTCAGGAGTACAGTATGAAGTACATATATAATACTAGCCAGATGCCAAAGCTAAGCTTAACATTGTGTACTTTTAGCATAACTGGTTTAGTGGCTAGTCTGTTCCTAACACTTGTTCCTTCATGATTATGTCTTCCTGCTTGTAAACATCTTGTATCTCCTTAATATATTCTTCTGTGTAATTATTTCCTTTTCCTTTGTACTTATCCAATTTGTCCACTAGTAGTTTTTGAATATAATACACTTGATCCTCCATATTGCTTTGAACAATATTCTATAAATCTTCTGTGATACTAAATATATCTCTAGCTGTTTGTATTTGATGGTTATCACTAGCTTGTAGAATTGTTGATTTGATTTTAGCAATTTGGGTATTGGCTTCTTCTGCCAGCTTTATGATATTCTGCAACTGCATTTACACCTCAACCATTCTCTTGATTCCTCATATTATTTTATGATATTTCTACATCCAGTCCTTTTTCTTGTTATTAATTGTCTTGACCAGATTTATATTGTTGAGAGTATAGGTAATTTATGGATTAGGAGAAATAGAAGCAGTGATAAGTTATTGGACTATTTGAGAGATTTTGAAGTTGTAGTATTTTGAAATTGTCAATTTGGGATTTTTACCCCTCTCTTTTATAGGTTTTGACTTAAAACTCTTGTCCAATAATCTTCAATCACCTCTTTTGCATGAGGCAATCCTGTTTCTGTGATCTATTGGTCATATTTGTCTTTGTAGCCCTTCTAATGTACTAAAAATTGAGTTCTCCATTCTTGTTTTCTATGCTTCCTAATTTCTTCTACTTTGTATTCCTCTTCTTCATTAAAAATATCTGGTAGAGGTGCTGATTCCATATGTTGTCCTGGAAAATGGGGGTTCCCTGCATTTTGTTAGCAGGTCTTTATTAAACACATCATGAATCATCCATCCTTCAGGAAGTTCCAGCTGAAACACTCCTTGTCTAATGTTCTTGAAGATCTTAAAGGGTCTATATCTTTTCTGGTTGAGCTTCTTTGAAGGTCTGTTTAAATGAATATTTTTAGCTTCCAGCCATATATTGTATCCTGCCTTTAATCTTTGTGGGTTCCTCCTTTTATTGTCAAACTGCTTTTTCATAGCTTTTTCTATCAACTTCTTTGTAATCCAATAAGGAATTCTTCTAACTTTGAAAATTCTATCTGTACTATCAGGTTTTCCTTTCATGAATGTCTTTCAAAATTGAGTTTGAAAGGTATCCTTTCTATCGCCACATATTTCTTGTTATTATATTGGAATTCTGCCATTGCTAGCCATTCTGTCCAATTGTTCTACTGGTAATTGACATAATGTCATAGGAATGCTTCTATTTCCTAGTTTATCCTTTCCGTTTATCTACCAGTTTGAGGATGATATACTATAGATATAGTTCTCTTTGTCCCTAAAGCTTTCGACAATTCATCTATATATTTTGAAGTGAATTGTGGTTCTCTATCACTCAAAACCTTCCTTGGTATTCTATATAGCTTCCAGATCTCATCTCAATAAATTTTTGCAATTTTCTATGATGATACTGTCATTGTTGTTACTTTGAGTCACATCATTTTTATGAATTAATCTATAATAACTACAATAGCATCTTTTCCTTTTGATTGCAGTGATAGTCCAATAATATCAATGCTGATTTCCTGCTATAATTCTCCTAGTATTTCCAATGGATGAAGCTCTCCAGCCTTCTTCTGGTGTTGTATTTTGTTCTGTTGACACTTCATAGATTTTTGAACATATTTTTTGATGTCTTTCTTTATCTCTGGCCACTAATAATTTCTTTTAATCAATTCAATCATCCTTTGTTATCCTAAATATCCAATATCTACAAGATCATGATTTTTCTATAGAATTTGTTCTCAAATCTTCTTGTTTTTAGGGATATATCTTTTTATCCAGTTTTTTCACTACTTCATGTTTTCTAGTTCCATTCCATTGTATTTCTTCTAGTAAAGCAGTTTCTTTTACCACTTGTTTCTTTTGTATCATTTTGATATCTACTGTTATCTGCTATTTTGTCCAAAGTTCTTCTTTCAGCATTTGAACATCTTTGTTGTCATACTTAGTATCTACCTAATCCTTTCTTGATAGGATGTCTGTTTTTGTATTTGTTTTTCCTAGGATATGGTATAATGTGAAATCATAGTGTCACAAACTTCATTCAGCTTGTATCTCCACAACCAGTAGACTGATTTTCACAAACTAAGTTGTGCTGGAAAGCCCCAAATGAGGTTTATCCACATATGTGTGGGATATACAAAAGTAACAACAAATGACTGAGATATCAGGTCATCAGTAGCTATAAAAGCTTTGTCTGCTAATATCTCATGAATGGCTAAACAGATTTGCATGATTAAACTTGCGTTGGAAAGTGCTTATTAATCCATTTACAATGATATATGATGCATCTCAAAGCAATAAGTATTGGTAGAGATACAAGCATATCAATATAGTAGTATAATTAGTTACCTTCTAAAATTAGCCTGACAGCTGTTATGACAGATGACAGCTCTCATCAGGTATGAGTTTTGATCATGTGATAGAAACAGCTTATGTATAGACCATTACTCTTTTGTATATATACTTCTGTATCTGAGAGTTAGATCTCAAACTTAACAATATCAATTATTCCTGTTGATACTACTCATCATCTATTATCATTACCTCCTTATACTGAACCTCTGAAACACCATTAAGTTCAAGTATTACAACCAGTGAGTATCTTATTTGTAATACATAGTCTTGCAATTTCAAGTACCATCTTGCTTGTTGTTCATTTAATTTGTAAGGTTCCCTGAAATATTTGGGATTTTCATAATCTATCCAGACTTTGAATTTTTCTGTGGCATCCAACAGATATTGTCTTCATTTTGTTAAAGCTTCCACTATTACCAATAATTCTTTATTGTAAATCTCATAATTTCTTTTCACTGGCTACATCATCCTAGATAAAAATGCTATAGGTTTCCATTTCCCTTCTTGTTCTTGGGATAAGACTCCTCCTATTGTATGTTCTGAAGCATCTGTTTCTACTCTGAATTTACCATCTTTCTTTGGAAGGGAGAGTACCAGTTGACTTGTAATCTTGTCTTTGAGTTCTTTAAATGCTTCTTGATATTCCTCTGTCCAATTCCATTTCTTTTTTTCTTTAAGTTCATTAAGAGGTCTTGTTATATATGACTGAAGTTCTTGATAAACCATTGATAAAAGTTTACAAATCCTAAAAAGCTTTCAACTTCTTTGATCTTGGTTAGCATTTTCTATTCTTTTACAGCTTTGACTTTCTTGTTCTCTATTTGAACTTGTCCTTGTCCAACTACTACTTCAAGGATCAGAATTTCTTCTATGTTGAAATTATATTTTGACCATTTGAAACACAGATTGTGTTCCTCTGTTATTTTCAAAAATTAAACTGTCCATTCTTCTAGTTCCTTCATTGTCTTTGCTGGAATCACAAAGTTGTCTATATAGTTGGCCAATACTCCTTTATGTAACAATTCTCAAAAGATACTGTTCATCATCCTTTGAAATGTTCCCAGTAAATTGCACAATCTAAAATATATAACTTAAGGTTTGAATAGGCCCTTTTTTGTTAAGAAAGCTATCTTTCATTTGTTTCCTTCCTTGATCTGTATATTGTTATATCTCCAAATAAGATCTAACTTGTTGAAGTATTTAGCCTCTTTCAACTTGTTGATAACCTCTCCAATCAAAGGTAATGGTGTCTTGTCCTTTATTGTTACTTGGTTCAATTTTCTGTAGTTCTGGACCAATCATAGTGATCCATCCTTCTTTGGAATGTAAAAGTATGTACAGTATATCTTGACTTTGATTCTACTATTGGTCCAGCCTTAAGTTATTTGTCCAACCACTGATTTAAAACTTTTTCTTCTTTTACTGTTATTGCATAAGCCTTTGCATTAAGTTCCATTGGTACTTCTTCAGTTAAATTGATTTTATAGTCCCATTCTCATCTTTCTGGTAATTTCTCAAATTTCTTTTTGTTGAACAAATGGGTAAAGGGTCAAATATAGTTTGGAAGATCTTCTGGGTTTATTAGATCAGATTATTTCTCTATTTCCTGTTGGTTCTTGTCATTTTCCATTGCCTATATTCTCCTAGTTTTGAGCTCAATATCCTAATGTTTCATCTGACATGAACATAGGCATCTTGTAAATCGTATCTTGTCTTCTTTCTAATTTACTTTTGGGTTGTGTTTAATGTGTCCCAAAAACATGTCTGTTCTGTTTAAGTCTGTTACTGCCACTTTAATGTATTTCTTATGTCTATTGATTTTGACTTCCAGTGATGCCACTTTTATTACATCTCCATTCTTAGTTCCATTTATGTTGATATACTCCAAATAAAAAGTTGATTGATTTGGTTTGTATTCTCTTGTCTTTAACCAGTTGTTTGTTGATCCCTGTGTGAGTACATCTAGAATCTACCAGTGACTCTATCTGTAGTTCCTTGCTATTCTTTATCTTGATATTTGCTTGCATGTTGAGCTCTTTCTCTTTATTACTCCTTTGATGGGGAATAATATATTGATTTTACTTTTTAGATATATTGGTTCTTTGTACTATATCAACTTGGGACCTTCTTCAAAATCCTTCTGCTTGTCTTCTTCTTTGGTATCTGTATCCTTATCTTCTTGAACACTTTGCTTCTTCATTCTCTGCTTTGCTCTACAATCCCTGACAATATGCCTTGTTTATCCACTATCACAAATAAGCTACTCACTGGTTATGATGCTTGAACTTAATGATGTTTCAGAGGTTCAGTATAAGAAAATAATGATAATAGGTGATAAGTAGTGTTAACAGGAATAATTGATATAAATTGATGTCATTAAGTCTGAAGTCTAATCCTTAGACACAAAAGTATATACATACAAAAGAGTAATGGTCTATGCATAAGCTGTTGCCATCACATGATAAAAAATCATACCTGATGGGAGCTGTCATCTGTCATAACAGCTGTCAAGCTAATTTTATAAGGTAACTAATTATGTCACTACATTGATATACTTGTACCTCTATGAATACTTATTGCTATGAAATATACCATATATCATTGGAAATGTTTTGATGAGCACTTTCCAACACAAGTTTGATTGTGCAAATCTGTCCAGTTGTTTATGAGATATTAGCAAATGAAGATTTTATAGTTACTGATGACCTGATATCTCAATTGTTTGTTGTTGCTTTTGTACATTCCACATATGTACAGATAGCTCTCATTTGGGGCTTTCCAGCACAACTTGGTTTGTGAAAATTGGTCCACTGGTTGTGGAGATACAAGCTGAATGAAGTTTGTGACATCCACATTCATAATATTTCCAAGTATCCTTTACTTTCTTCAGTTTTTAGCAATTCTTTACCATGTATCCATAAATCTCACAATCAAAACACTTAGGTTTCCTGTCTTTGTCAAAGTTCTCTTTTGTCTTTCCAATATCCATGAGCATTCCTCACTCTCTATAAGTTGTTTCTGTTCTTGTTTAATAATCTTGGGGTTCTTCCATAGACTTGTATCCCTGTCCAACTGATGTGATTGCTATCTTCCACTCTTTGAGTAACTCTAGTGTAGCAATTAGTGGGTATCCCAATATTATCTTGATGATATTTGCTTGTATATTCTTCTTAAGTAAAAATATTGCATGTAATTTGTCTATGTCTATCTTCATAGCTAGAGTTTTGAACTCTATCATAAAGTCTGCCATGTTCTTTTCCTCTTGTTTAAAAGTTTCAATCTTCCATTTTGTATCTACAGCTTTGGTCTTGTTGCTAAATGTCTTTCTTATTTCTTGTACAAAGTTGTCTCAATCCTGAATTCCTGTTTCTTTGTCTAGCTCATTAAGCTTTTTCTGGGCATAAATGTCTGCTGTACCTCCTCTAAGGCAAGCAAGGATTGCTATGATTCTATCATCAGTTTCCATCACTCTGTTACTCTTGAGGAATAACCTCATTTCTCTCTATCAGTCCTTAAATTTTGTTCTGTTCCCATTGATACATCCTGTGTCAGAGACCATATTCTTAGGCACTCCAGCCTGTCCATTGTTCTCCTGTGTTGGTACTGGTGCTGTCAACATTTTGTCCATGTATTCTGTTGTTCTTTCTGAGGCTTTGTTTATAATCTACAAAGATCCTAGTTGTTCTGATAATGCCTCTATATTATTGTCTTAATATCAACTTGTCTTATTTCTTATGGACTCACCATCCATGTATCATTTCTTTTAATGGTTAAACCATTGATTTTTCTTTGTAGACTAACCACTTCTGTTATAGTGTGCTTGGACACTAACATTTTTCTTTTTTTTTATTTATTTTTTCTGATTTGATATTTCTTTTCTTTTAATTTTGATTTTTGATGATGAAGAGGTATGTGACTGCAGTCACATGACATATTACATGATGTGAGGTCATAGGCCTAGACTGGGCAAGAAGAGACTAGAAAGATGATGTCAGAGCACATGTATATGTTATGGTATCCTTATAAAAGACATGAAGATGAGATATGGATAATGTATGGACTTTAGGGCAAGGTTAAATTAGTGTTAGCATGGACCATCTGTAAATTATATAGATAGGGTAGCAATTCAACAGAGACTCCTTGTCAAGTTCTCTTATAATCTCTACTTGATATTCTCTTGAGAGATTTATTGTTTGTGTTACTATTGGTTGTTGTGACTAGTGGTTGCCACAACAGCTTCTCTACTCTCATTTTGCAAGGTGAGTCTTCCAATGCTTTACCAAATGTTACAACCTTAAGCTTGGTTTAAGTTACAACTCAGACAAAGACTTGAGTAAGAATGAAGGATATGATCAATTGATAAAGTATAAGGATACAGAAATATATCTACACTATATATACCTATAGATCATGAGGAAACCATATGTCCACAACAATATAATATATGAGAATAATAGGAGAAGTCAATGAGGAAACAATGTCTACTACATAAGATACTGACTAATACAATCTATGGTACAGCTAATCATTGCATCATACCCTAGACTCTACAAGATACAATGAAACCATGCAATAGCTATGAGAAGATGACTGTAATATCAGACATAGTATAGAAAAAGTCTAGTAGTACTCTTTATAATAACTATATTATGAGTGGAGATGAAATAAGCTCTCTTTGAAATATAATATACTACTATCATTACCACATCAAACTCTGTGAACTCAGAGAGTTCTACAACAAAGTTAGCACTAATGATCTTCTATCTTGCATTTGATATAAATAGCAGGTGCAATTCTTTGAGAGGTAAGTAATGATTATGAGTACTAATATATTGGCCAATATATCTAAATATTTAGAGTTACTAATAATCTCATGATACTAGCTCTAAAGTCTTCTAATGCTTAGTATATCTAGTAATATTTGTATAATGATAAAAGAATACAATACATTACTGTAAGTCCAAAATATAGATCTTTTCCTAAAAAAGAAGTAGTTTGTCTACCTTTGACCATTCAGATGACCATATTGACTTGGAGGCTAATTGATAAAGTTCTCTAGTTGTACAGACCACTAGTTCCTCTTCCTTACCTACTTTGTTACTATTAGAGTTGAAAACAATAGACTTTATTTAATTTTACATTTTCAAAAGAATTAGATTATAGTCATAAACTGTCACATAGTGTGACTCAGTATCACACATCAGTTATGGTCACATAATCATATGTCACATTGGAATTTCTAGAAAGATGATATCATTATAATATGTTTGACATATATTGATCTTAAGAATAATACATAGTTTTTTAGGGTAGATTAATGGTACTGTAGCATGGACCAGTAGTCTAGCATATATAAGATAGACTATTCTATACTAGGAACTACACCAAGTTCTCTTGTGTAAACCCTTATATAAGATTCTTTTTCTTGATCCACTTTAAGGTCTTGAGATTGTAATAGGTAGATGTCTATAAGGAGGCTATATTCCTCTTCTTTAAATGCTAGCCCTTCTATTGCACATACCACTAGATACTCCAGCTTGATCAAAATCATGTTCTTATTGTTATGTAAGATATTACTATAGTCTGGTCTTTGAGACAATATATTCAGTTTTCTCAGTAACTTACTTAGGTAGTAATATAGCACAAAATTGAACCTTACTAGGTATAACAACCATCATACTTGTCTATGGTTGAGTTTTTTGGCTATCATGAAGTACTCTAGATTCCTATAATCTGTTCAGATCTCTGTAGGGTTTGGTGTATCTTCTAAGAAGTATTACTACTCTTTGAGAGTCTAGATGATTGCTAGCATTTTCTTATTGCAGATCTTGTAGTTACACTCAAAAGAGAAAAGAAACTTGTTAAAGAATTCCACTAGATACCAATTACTATCTTTTTTTGACTCTTGAGAGAGGACTGCCCTAATAGAATAATTGGAGCTATTTGTTTTGATATGAAAGAAAGTGATAGTATCTGAAAAAGTTAGAACAAGTCCAGAGGTAAAGCAATCTTCAAAGCATTGAATACTGCTTACTGATTCATGGTTTATGTCTAAGCACTGTTGTTACTAGTAATATCAAAGAGAGACCACATGATAGACAAAAACCCATGGATGAATTACTAGTAGAAGTTGGTAAAGTCCAAAAAGGCCTGCAGTTTGATATGATTTTATAGGATGGGCTAATATCAAACTCTAGCTATCTTGATAGAGTCCATCTTGACTTAATCTTCTAAAATTACCAGACCTAGATACTCAATCTGCTGTCTATCAAACTCATACTTCTTAGGATACAAGAATAGTTTGTACTTAGTTAGGACTTCCATAATCTTATAGATGGCTCTATGATGCTTTTCTAATGTCTAGGTAAAGATCAGAATATTGTCCAGATATACTATCATAATGATTTCTACTATAAGATCTCAGAAGATATTGTTTATCATGGCTTGAAAGATGATAGGTCTGCTAGTTATACTAAAAAACATTACTAAAGATTCAAAAAGCTCATGGTTCATATAAAAGATTGCCTTTCACTTATCACTAGACTTGATTTAGATATTGGTAAATCTCTGGTAGATATACAGTTAAGTAAAGTAATAGGGTTCTTGGAGTTTGATAATTAGTTTGGAGATTAGAGGGAGTAATTACTTGTTTTTGATGGTTATTATATTAAGGGTCCTGCAGTTTTGTACCAATTAAAGAAGACTATTCTTTTTCTTGATAAAGAAGACCAGTATAGCTATAGAAGACTTGGAAGATCTTTGTAAGGAAATTAGTCTTATTTGAAAAGTTGTGAGTACTTGTCACAAACTTCATTCAGCTGGTATCTCTATAACTAGTGGACTGATTTTCACAAATCAAGTTGCACTAAAAAGCCTCAAATAAGAGCTATCTACACATATACAAGATGTACAAAAGTAACAACAAACAACTAAGATATTAGGCTATCAGTAACTATAAAAGCTTTGTTAGCTAATATCTCATGAACAGCTTGACAGATTCACATGATTGAACTTGCATTGAAAAGTGCTCATCAAATGGTTTCAAATGATCCATCATGTATTATATAGAGATCAGTTTTCATAAAGATACAAGCATATCAATATAGTGATATAATTAGTTATCTTTTAAAATTAGTCTAATATCTACTATGACAGATGAAAGCCCTATCAGATATGAGTTTTGATCATGTGATGAAAATAGCTTGCATACAGACCATTACTATCTTGTATAAATACTTTTATATTTAAGAATTAAACTTCAGACTTGACAATATTAATTTTCATTTTTTTATCATTGATATTTGCATTGATCTTTATCATCATTGTCATCATTATTAAACTTCTGAATCACTCCTAAACTTCTAAGAGTATGCCCAAGATTTAGATATCACAAACAAATAAGTAGTTTATTTTATGATAGTGTTCAAGAACTCCAGATGATATTTAGATAAGGTATTCTACTGTTATACCACTATTATATATACTATAGTAGGATGGTCCAAGCACATGGTATATATACTTGACCAATCAATATCTACAACTATAATTAACTAAATAACTATAGTACTACTATAGTAGACTAGACAATAGATGTTATGACTTAGGTCCAAGGATTAGAACAAAAGACCACTCTTATATTGAGTAACATAAGAGAACTCAATAGAGTTCCTAAGTACAAATGTCTATCTTATATACCAACTACCAATGGTCTATGCTACACTCCTTTAGCCCTACCCTAACTGACTATATATTACTCATGCTATATGACATCATCTTCTCTAGAATCTTCTTTATTGTTCTACTGTGTCACATGAGTGTGTGACTTGTGTGACTGTGATATGTCACATTTGGTCTTCTTTGCATTTGGTCAATAATAACAAATAGAGAAAAATAGAGAATGAAAAAGAAAAAGAAAATAAACTAAGTCCATCATTTTTAACTCTGATAATAGAGATCATAATAAGACAGAGGTAGTTACTAGTCTATCAGAAGCTAGTCTGGATAATAACTAGCCTAGAAGTATAACTAAGCTTCTATTAAGTAGATCTAAACTTATAGTATTAATATCCCCTAATAATCTTATCTATTTTGTATAAAGATTTTTACTGATAAATATATCTAGCTCAGATTACTTTATGGAGGACAGAAAATATATTTTGAATATCTTAGACTCAGCTTCAGAAACTAGTTCAATAGCATAGTCTTACTTATGGTAGTCTGGTAAAACATCAAACTCTTCTTTGACAAACATCCACTCAAACTACTAAATATACAGAAGAATAGTAGAAGTATTGTTCTTAATCTGGTTCTAGCAGAAGACTTTCAAGAGATACTGGAAGGGAACAACTGCTACTCAAATATCAAGAGCTAAAGATTCTAGGTATTACTAGGTTATATAAAAGTAACCACTCAACTCTTCCTGGTGATCAGTAGAGGGCCATAGGATTAGAGATGTATATTTTTAGTTATTTATCAAGATAAGAAATAGACTGGACCTATATATATTAAGAGCATGCTTCTGGCATTTCTCAGCTTTCCAAATGTTTTGGCAATTATGTTATGGAATGCTTTGGACACTGACAATTTTTATTTTCTTGTCTTTTATTTTTCTGATTTTATATCAATTTTGCTTTTCTTTTCTTTTGATTTTGAACGATGAAGAGGCATGTAACACTGCAGTCACATGACATGTCACATGATGTGATGCCATAGGCTTAGAACATGGTGGAAGGATTTGGAAGATGACATCAAGGCACATGTATACAACATGGTTGTTGTGACAACCACTTATCACAAGGACAAATGATCACACAAGGAGTAAACCTCTTAGTGGAAGTATCAAGTGGGGAATTCACAAGAGAACTCGACAAGGAGTCTCTGCTAAATTATCATCCTATATATACTACATCTGGTCCGTGCTACAACCTCATGTCTGCCTCATTTCCTACTCAAGGCCACCATGTTGTATACATGTGCCCTAACGTCATCCTCCAGATCCTTCTACCACCTTCCAGGCCTTATAACGTCACATCATGTGACATGTCATGTGACTGCGATATCACGTGCCTCTTCATCGTCCAAAAGAAAAAAGAAAAAAAAGAAAACAAAATTCCTATAAAGTCAGAAAATAAAAATAAAAATTGTTCATGTTCCAAGCGTCCCATAACAATGGTGGCCTTAAGTAAGATGTAAGGCAGACATAAGGACGAAGTATGGACATAGGGGCAGGTTTAATTATTGTTAGTATGGACCACATGTAAAACATATATATGGGACTCTAATTTAGCAGAAACTCCTTGTCAAGTTCTCTTGTGTTTTCTCCACTTGATTGCTTAACTGAGAGTTTTACTGCTTGTGTTATCATTGGACTTTATGTTTGGTAGTTGCCACAACAAACTAGTGTAATATATGAAATATTACATCATGACTACTTCTTTCTTTTGCTAGTTCACCTCAGGATTGTGATTTTCCAGCTATATAAAACCAAGGATAAAATCCTACTTATTTAGGCTTGAGAGTATGAGAGTAATGTGGGACTATATTCATCACCTTAGATATTTAACTATTCTCATTAGAAATATTATCACAGTTGTAGACTGGTATGTATTAGAATTACAAATAATGGACTTTATTTTTGTCTCTTTCTATTTTCTATTTTCATTTTTCATTTTATTTTTATTTAGGGTTAGGGATTAGTATGATAGAAGAATATAGAAGGTTCTAGGATAATAATGTTATACCACATGTTAATAGCATGTAATATATATGGCCTTTAGAGTAGGCTAGAATTTGTGTAGTACAAACCATCAGTCTAGCATATATAGGTAGAATACATTATACTTAAGAATTCTATTAAGTTTTCTTGTAATCAACCCAATCTAAGGTTGTTCTTCTGACTTAACTCTAATCTTATAGCTTCAGAGTCCACTAATGTTTACATTAAGGTTAACACAAGAGAACTTAATAAAGAACTATATATAGGATTGTCTACCTTATATACCTAAAACTAATAGTCTGTGCTCTACTACATTAGCCTATCCTAAATGATCATATGTATAACATACTGTATGATGTTATCCTTTCAGAATCTTCTACCATCTTTATTTGTATCATATTATTGTGTGATAGTATAACTGTGATAGATGTGTGACACTGAGTCATGTTATGTGACAATTTGTGATAGTGATATGTAATGTCATGCTAACCTCTAACCCTAGTTTCTAATAAATTGAAAAGAAAATAAAAATAATAAAAAATAGAAAAATTGTTGTAGCAACCACTTGCCAGAACAGCACTTGTGATATGCTGACTTTAGCAAAGCTCTCAGTAGGCTATCTAGTAGTGGGGATTACAAGAGAACTTGACAAGGAGCTCTTGCTGTATTGCTACTCTATTTATATAAATTACATGTGGTCTGTGCTTCAACAATGTTCTGCTTCTATTTCTGCTCTAAAGGCCTCATGTCTACCTCATATCTACTCTGCAGTAACTGTGCAAGACTGTGCATCCTGCTCTAACATTCATGTGTACTACATGTGGTAGCAATGTGGTGAACATGCTCTCTGACATTATTGTCTAGGCTCTTCTAGCCTTGTAGACCCTTCTAGACTACTCTAGGCCTATGACATCATCTCACGTGTCCTTTTCCCATTATAGACTAATAATAATACTACTGTTCTATTTCTGTCCTAACCCTAACCCTACCAAAGTCTGTCCACACACTTGTCTTATAACAAAAATAAAGAAGTACAACTTTCACAATTCTGACAATTGATAGCTTTAAGAATAATAAGGAGATATAAAGAGATTTTGTAAGCATTAATAGTATTGATGGTAGGTATAGAGGTAATTTATTTTTATATTTGGAGCATTTAGTAGGTGCTGCAGAGTTGGTATAGAATGAACAAATAGATGTATCTAATAGGCCACTGTTCTCAGAGATATATTCTTCTATCTCAAGTATAGTAAACCTATTTACTAGTAGTTAGAATATACAAATTGCTAGCTACTCTATGCAAAATTCTAGTTTTTATGATGCTATCAATGCTATCAGAGTTGTGAATGATGGACTTGGTTTTATTTTCTATTTTTTCTTTTGATTTCTTTTTGGTTTTATTTTATTCTAAGTTTAATAAGAGTATTTCTGTTATGAAAGACTGAATATACATAAATTGTTATATCACTGCTACAAGGATGTATTGCAAGAAGAATGGCCATTATAAAAAATGGGCTTATATCAGACTTTGTTATAATGATATCACTACTATGGGGACATATCTTCAGAATGGGTAGACTTGATATATGACAATGTTCTTTAATATGTGTAGGTTCTTCATCAATTCTTCCTGTTGCTCAGTGGTTAACTGATAGATGTCTAATCTCACTGAACACTTATGTATATAGTTCAGATTGCCATAATAGTAATATTCTTTAATGGAAATAAGGCAAGATTTCTAGATGGAATGTATATCTATGGAAATACCTAGAGAAAATGCCAGTAGTAACTGGTATGAGGATAATAATGAGATAGGGATGGTGTTAGAGTTCAAGACAGTGAACTCTAACTATTTTACTTTTCTCATTTCTCATTTCTTATTTGTTACTTTCTTCTCTCTTATTTTTAGAGGACTCAGGGTTAAGGTTAATGTGACAATACTGCCACTACAGTCACATGACAAGGTCACAGTCACATTTCACATGTCACAGGGAAAAGTATAGAAGATTCTGGAAGGATGATGTCATACAGCACATATTGACCTTAAGGCAAACACATGGCTATTTAGAGTAGGCTAGAAGTAGTTAGCATGGACCATAAGGTTTTAGTATATAAGGAAGACAATCCTGTACAGAGTTCTCTATCAAGTTCTCTTGTGTTAATCCAATATAAGGTTTATTCATCTGTCCTATACTAAGGACTCAAGTTTGTAACAGATGGCTATTTAGAAGTGAAGAGAACCAAAAAACTTCATAGAGATCAGGGGTTGAAGAAAACAGTAGAAATTACATATTGGATTGACTGGAATGTTTCATTCACTTAGTAGACCTGATCTATTTGCTATGCAATATTAAACTAGGCTAGAGAGTCTATGTTCTCTAGTTTTTCCACTAATCAAGTAGTAATCTGGTTCTAGATTGCTGTTTGAAGGCTGTAGTAGAATTTAATGACTATAATACAAGGATCAGTATAGCTGGTATCTGCAATCAAAGTCTGAAACTTATATATGTATTATTCTCTCCAGCTTGTTGACTGCTTCAGTAGTAGTATTAATTAGAAATAAGTACTCTTGAAAGAGCCCCTTAAACTCTGTTATAATATGATAGAAAATATTTTTATGTCTAACTCCTGGCAAAAGATATTCTCAGACTATTTGGAGGCATAACTACTCCTGAAGAAAGATAAAGCCTATAGAATCTTGTTCTAGTTGCAAGCAAACCAATTTGCAGATAGCTAAATGTAAAGAGAGTAAAAACTAAGAAAGGCTCTTCTCAGTTGTAAATCACTGTTGAAATCCTATAGAGGTGGAATATTATGTTAGAAACAACAAGAGAGTTATTAGGTGTAAAGATGCCAGTTGTGAAAGAGAGTCTTATTATAGAAGAAAGGGATATATCTACAAGTACAGAGATGGGATTGGATACTAGTACATGTAGATCTCAGAGTTGGCTTATAAGCCTAATAAGAATATTAATAGTATTATATTCTGAGATATGCTAGTATTTGGCTACTTCTCTAAGATAGTACTAGAGGAGCTTTAGAGCTTTGTCAATGTTGACAGAGACTATGGGTGTTGTGGCAACCACTAGTGACAAACACCAATAGCAATATAAGAAGTAAATCTTTTAGCAGGATATCATTGTGGAGATCACAAGAGAACTCAACAAGGAGTCCCTGCTGTATTCCTATACTATTTATACAAAGTCCTTATGGTCTGTGCTAATGATAAATAGCTCTACCCTAATGTCCATGTGTAGTCCATACTTCTACCATATGTCAACCTTATGTCTTCCATAAGAACACTATGCCATATACATATGCCTTAATATTATTCTTCTAGTTCTTTTTTCCAGAGTCTAAGTCTATGAAATCACATCATGTGACATGTCATGTGATTGCAGTCACATACCTCTTTATTGTCAAAATAAAATCAAAAGAAAAAGAAAAGAAAAATCAAAAGAAAAAAAATATTAAATCAAAAAATAGATAAGAAAAAAAATGTTAGTGTCCAAGTGCACCATAACAATGGGGTGGTTACTGGTGGTAAGCATTAGTTGAGAAATGAGAAAATGCAAGAGAGATTGAAATATGAGAGTAGGCAATCTAAGATTGCCAAACTAGTTGATATATTTGAGGTTTCAGAAAGAGAATCCTGTTCTGCTATTAGCACAACTGGCTGAAGTCTATGGAGTTTTGTAGATATTGAAATCTCTATAGAATCCTAAGTAATATTGTTTATAATTACCAATTATATGATATATCTCCAAGAAATCTAAAGAGAATAGGATGAAGTTCTTCAGAAATAGCAGCTACTCTAGATATCTAGAAGTCTATTCTAATCAAGTGGAACAACAGGCAGAATATTTAGTAACTTAACTATAGAATGATAAAACTAGATAGTCAAAAATCTTAATAATATCAAATATTACTGTATAGTAGGAGTTCATTAGTTGGTGGCTAAGCATTCCAAAAGTTGGTGGAATGAGGAGTGCAGATGTGCACTAAACAATTATAGGACAACAAGAAATCTGGAAAATTGGAAAATTTTCAAGAGCAAAGGTAAATCTATGAAGTGATCTTTCTTTGATACTAAAATTGAAGAAATTGCTAACAAAAAACAAGGACCTTGGGAATTAATGAATTGGGTCAACAAGTGCAAGCTGCCTACCATCAAAACCATCAAGTATAACAATTAACAATGCCTTGATATTGATGACTTGTGGAATGCTCTTCATTCCACTTTCAATATGGCTCTCCATCAACAAGTTGATATAAATATTCTTGATGAAATCACTGACAAACCTATCTCCCTCTGGCCTGCTTTTTCAAAAGAAGAATTTAGATTTGCCTTATCCAGTTGCAATAACTCCTCTGCACCTAGCTTTGACAAGTTGATGTGGAGTCATCTCAAGAGTATTCTCAAAGACAATAAATATCTCAATGTAATCATTCACATTGCTAATGCATGTATTGAATTAGGATATTGGCCTTTGTACTTCAAGAAATCTACTGTGGTCATCATTTCCAAACCAAACAAGAAATTGTACAACTCTTCTAAATTGTTTAGGCCTATTGTCCTTCTCAATACAGTGGGCAAACTCATTGAGAAAGTAATCAAAGAAAGACTTCAATTCAATACAGCATCAAATAATTTCATACATTCTAGTCAGCTTGGTGGTCTTAAATTCAAATCAACAATAGATGTGGGTATTGCACTTACTTACATCATCATATCAGGGTAGATCAAGAACATGTCTACAAGTATCCTCACTTTTGATATAGCACAGTTCTTTCCATCACTCAATCACTGACTTCTTACTTTCATCATAAAGAAAGTGGGTTTCAATAACCATGTTGTGTCATTCTTTGCCAACTATCTTGTAGACAGAAAAATGAATTATTATTGGAACAATTTTATGTCTTCTATTTTTAATGTGAATGTTGGTGTAGGCCAGGGCTTTGCGCTCTCACCTATTCCATCTGCTTTATATCTTTTGCCATTTATCTATATTTTAGAAAATCACTTAAAAAACCTAAAAATCCCGATCTCTATTATTTCCTTTGTTGACAATGGACTTTTTATTTCTCAAAGCAATTTTTTTGATGTTTCAAACAGTCGACTTTTTTGTAGTTATAATATACTAACCAATCTTCTTGAAAAGTTTGGTCTTGTAGTCGAGCACTCCAAAACTAAAATTTTTCATTTTAACAGATCCCATAGCTCATTCAACTCTCCTCCTCTCAACCTTTCTTCATTAGAAGGAAACATTTTACGATCCAAAGAATCATGGAAATACCTTGAATTCATATTCAATAGGAAATTAACATTCCATTAGCATGTTGATTTCTATGTGAACAAATCAATATCCACCATCAAATGCATGAAAATCCTTGGTAATTTAAACTGTGATATCAAATGTCTCCTATATAGGTCATGTATTCTCCCCATTGTGCTCTATAGATTTCAGCTATGGTTCTATAACCATGCTCCAATGGCATATCACCTGAAAGTTCTAAGAAAAATGCAAAAAAGCAGCAATATAGATATTGGGAGCTTTCAAAACTTCCTCTTCATGTTATAAGATGAGTGTGTGAACAGACTTTGGCTAGGGTTAGGGTTAGCTGGACATAGATAAGTAATTAATTATTAGTCTACAATGGAGGAAGAGCATGTGACCTAGAAGTCATGTGATAAAAGCTGGAATAGTCTAGAGCGGTCTAGAAGGATCGAGAGAAATCTAAATAGTAGTTAGGGTTAGGAGTGACATCAAGAGACAACAGTTCCTCATGGTGTACATATAGTGCACACATGTACAACAGAGATTAAGAGTATGATGTCAGGGCACATGTATATGGCATGGTAGCCTTATAGTGGATGAGTAATAGAACATGAGGTCAATGTATGGACATTAGGGCAGGTAGATATTGTTGTAGCATGGACCACATTGTATTTATATAAATAGAGGAGCAATGCAGCAAGGGCTCCTTGTTGAGCTCTCTTGTAATCCTCACTACTAGATAGCCTTCTGTAAGCTTTACTAAAGTAAGCATACTACAAGTGCTGTTCTGGCAAGTGGTTGCTACAACACTTCATATGGTATTGAAGCCATAGCTGGACTAATTCCTATCAAACTCCATCTCCAAAAACTTAGCGGTAGATCACAACTTTGAGCTTATAAGCTACCCCCTAGCTATCTTGTACGGTCCCTTATTGACTCGCAACTCAACACTTCACCAAATCTCAAGCCTGTTGCCCTTGATTCACTCACCAATTGACAACATTTGCTTGTCAAAGGCCATTTAGTTAACATAGCTAATAGATCTAATGAATGTTTCTCATCTTTTACTCCTCTTGACTTGGAATTTTCTCCTAGACTTAGAGTAATTGACAATTTTTTGGATCATATTTCATTTAATGTCTGTGACAAAGAAAAAGACGATAAATCTTGCATCCATTAACTTGATGAAATGGTTTTGGAGTCCTTTTCATTCTCTTCTGTTGCCATCATAGCCTCTGATATGAGCATCAAGAACAATGTTGCAATATCTATCATGCACATACATACATACAATAAACCTTTAATAAAGGTGATTCATCATGTGGTTCTCATCACAAGCACTGAAGCAGAACTATTTGCTATCAGGTATAGCATCAATCAAGCTATGAACTTCAACAATATAGCCAAGATTATTGTCATCACTGATTCTATTCATGCAGCTAGAAAGATCTTTGATCTTTCAGTCCATCTCTATCAAATTCAGTCAGCAGCTGTTCTATCTGAACTTCGCAAATTCTTCAACCATCATAAAAACAATTCCATTGAATTTTTGGAATGTCCAAGCTGTTTTAAATGGTGCCTCCATGACAAGGTCGATAAAGAAACCAAGTCATTCAATCTAACTCCTCTATATCCATACAAATCATCATGGGAGTTTAGCAAGAAAAGTGAATGTGATGATATCGCAAATGCTTGGAAAATAATGTTCCAAGCTTCTGACTTCAAAGGAAATCATTTCTTAAACTTACTAGATGATGATGATAGTATTATCGAACTGTCATATGTCAAAGAGGAACCTTGGCTCAAAATGTTAGGCCACTCAAACTTCTTATGTGCACGAGCTACAAGAGCAATTATGAATTATGCTCCTACTGGCAAATATAGACTTAGATTCTTCTCTAGGAAGAAATTTAAATGTCCATGTAGTCTATATTCTATTGAATTAAGATGCCATATTCTATATGAATGTGGTAGATTTAATGGCTATGAGAATTTGAGAAGGAACTCCTTAAGTTATTTTGTCATGTTTTTGGAGTTTAATCTAAGTGCATTTGCTTTTTCAGACTCTTTAGCATAATTATTTTCACAGACTCTTTTCATCTCTAGTGTTTTGACTATGTTTCTTTTTCTTTTTCTTTTTCTTCCTTTTTCTTTAGTTCTATATAGTTTTGTCTCTTTTGTATGTAGTTATAAAAGTAGCTACCACAGTCTGCCTATGCACTCCATGTAATAAATTGTTGATTTAAAAAAAAATTAGTTGGTGGCTGAGAAAAGTGGGTTGATAGTTATGAGAGAGCAAGCAAAGGTTTACAGTGTTGCTATAGAGAAGAAAGAGAGCAAGTAGTAGTCTTGTAGTGTTTTGGTAGTATTTCTCATATATATATCCAAATATATCTGATCTATCTGATTATATCATAAATAATGCTTTCCTAACATCTGATTTGTTTAGAATATCTGTAGAAAAGTGTATTTTCCTTCTTGTCTACATATTCTTTTCTAGTATAAATCTACTTGGTTTCTTTTCATGTTTGATTACTTTATTGCTGATCACATGATTCCTCATGATCTCCATAAAACTTAGAACTTGATTTCTAAGGACTTTAATATACTCAGAGTAGTTTTCAATACTTAGATAGTCTTAATACCAGTATTTAAGATATATAAATACTCTGTAGTTTCTCAGCTTAAATCAACTTCAAGTCAGGTTAGGATTTATACATAGAGATCATTAGGCTTTGTCCTGAGAGGACAAACTAATAAAATAGACATCAACTAGTATAGTGCACTATTCTAAGTATTCATGCTTAGAAGTCTGACTTTCTTTATATTCTTTTTTCTATCAATATTCTCTTTCCAAATATGACTGTTATAACATGTAGAGACACAGTATATCTACTGATAAGAGACAAGCAGTAATGGAGTTATGCTAGTGTCAGAGTTAAAGACAGTGGACTTTATTTATTTTTATTTCATTTCTCACTTTTATTTTCTTTCCCATTTTATTTTTTATTTGTGAACTTAAAATTAGAGATTAGCATGACATTATATGTAACTGTCACAACTATCACATACCATGACAAAAGATATCATACATTAAGTCATATGGGTCACAGTTACAGTTACATAATAATATGATATATGGAAAGTTATAGAAGGTTCTAAAATAATAATATTATATAGTATGTATTATACATGTTGACCTTATGGATAAACATGCTCTTTAGGGTAGGCTAAGTTTAGTATAGTATGGACTATTAGTCCAGTATATATAAGATAGATACTCTATATCTAATAATTTTATCAAGTTTTCTTGTATAATCCCTATACAAGGTTCTTTTCTTGACTTAAACACTTTGGGTTTTGAATTGTAACAACTAGGGTGTAACAAGAACTATACAACACTAGTTTTTAACTGTATGCTAAAAAATTCAAAGAGAACAATATCAGTATTAGAAATCAATAGAAGAGATAGAAACAATAATATATATGAATAATATCCACTTACAAATATATTCTCTAGCTAACACACTTCTAAATAGTGAACCTTGCACTGTATAATAAGCTTCTTTAGAAAATCTAGTAAATAGATTGCAAACCTTCTTAAAAGCCTCCAATGACACTATCTATTCCAGGTGATATATTCTGAAGGCACCTCTCAAGTCAAATCTTATGACTGAAGATACCAACTGATACTCATCTTACTAGCCTTTTTCAGGCTGCTAGAACTATCTATAACTTGTCTAAAAGTGATAAAAGGTACTAATAACACTTACTCAATAAAATAGTAAATAAACTGCTCACAAGTGGAGAAATTTGGATAGAGGTTTTCTCTCCTTCTCTTTTCTACTTGTAGCTTATATATTAGTCTAAATCCTATCTCTATCTATAACCTGATATCAACCTGATGGTCTTTATTAGTTTATAAGTACTAACTGCACTCTTTCTTAGTAATTTTCACTAGTTATCTTTACTTGTAAGTCTATTCTAGACTCCTCTAGCTTCTGATCCATTCTATTTCTGCCTTATACTATTGTCTGAACATTCACAGCTATACTGATTGTGCTCATACTTTATAGCTAGTCTTTTGTAAGTGTGGTATTATTTCTTATTCCTAGAGATCTTGTCTTACTGAGATTTAGTTTGATTAATAGCTACTATACTATCTCTAAAGCAGAAACTCACTCAAGAAAATCTGAGGTATCACCTGAGAACATCAAGACTTCTCACTGAAACCCTTGAATAAGTCTGAAGTGCTTGAAAACTTGATAAGAGTATATTTTCTCATGAAAAAGTATTTTCTGGTGTAACACCACTGAAGCTAAGGTCATCTAGGATTTATATCCACATATATCAGATAATATTTCCATATTCTTTTGATGTCTTCTGTAATTTTCCCATAGATAGTTTTCTCTTCTATATATGTTTCTTATCTGACAGTATTTCAGTTCAAGACTTGAGGGAAAAGAGGTTTGCAAATTTGATAACACACTATGGTAGTATTGTAGACTCAAATTCATGCAAGATAACAAACTCCCTTATATTTCCATTTCTAATAGTTTATGATTACTAAAGTACCATTATTTTATATTTAGGTAATAAGATTTCTGGCATATTGGAATAGCTGTCATCTTTAGGAACTATATCATATTTTTTTAGGATTTCAAATAAAAATGAGAAAAGAGATAAGAATATATAAAGTCTACCTTAGCAGTTTCTGATAATAGTAGGGTAACAGAACTGGTGATGAGTATGTATTATGCAAGAAAGTATAAGTTTAAGTTAAGGAGATTAGAATTTATCAAGAACATAGAAAGAGAACAAAGATTAATATAGTAGGAGAGTAAAAAGTGGAATATAATTTTGGGAATACCATAGCTTGCTTACTACAATCTAGAGATTAACTGAAAGATGGGAAAAGTTAAGATGATAAGATGTCTGGAATAATGTGGGAAATAGTAAAGACTAAAACAGGGAAAGTCAGGATGGCAGAAGCAGAAGAAAGAAGCAAAAAGAAAGGGGAAAGATAAAGAGCCAAAGAAAGATGGGAAAATAAAAAGAAAAGAAGGAGTAACTGAGAAGGAGACAAAGAAGTAAGTATTAAAGCAATTTTATAAGTGACTTAAAGTATCTGGAAAGAAGAAAAGTGTGATTAGTTCAGATATGTTGGATGTTATCCAGGACAGATAACAGATGCAACCAGGTTAGTATGTGACAGTATTCTCTCTTAAAGCTAAGCTCTTAAGGCCCTAACTGAGAATTGATAGAAGAAATTTAGTAGAACAAAGAAAAGAAGAGAACAAATATAAATAGAAATAAGTTCAAGAAGAAAAATAGTCAAGAGAGAAAAATTGATTGTATCACAAGGTAATGGCTGGCATAGACTTGAATTATAGTAATAGAAATGGACTAGCTTTGTTGGAATAAGTAAGGTAGAAATTGAATACTACTTCTAAGATATGAGCAAGCTTTGAGATAGATAGCTAATCAGAGTCTTCTTCTATATTTTCATATTCCAACCAGATGACTTTGTACAGAAGCTTACATGTATGTCTTCAGTTAATTTTGAGTCAATAGTTTGGGACATTTCATATTTGAATTTGCCATCTATTATAATAGATGGTAGAAGGTTTGGATTAACTGGAAAAGTTGTTGGGTGTGATAAGCTCAAGTATGTCATGGATATTTGGATACTAACAATTTTTATTTTATTTTATTTTATTTTTCCAATTTTACTTTTCTTTTTCTTTATTTTATTTTTCCTAGAAAGACAATGAAGAAGGCATATGACAAGGAAGTCACATGACAGGTCACATGCTGTGATGTCACAAGCCTAGAACATGGTAGAATGGTCTGGAAAATGACATTAGGGCTCATGGAGTACACATGGTGGCCTTGAGTAAGAAGTGAGGTGGATATGAGGATGGAGCATGGACTATAGGGCAGGGTTAGATAGTAGTAGCACGGACCAGGAGACATTTGTATAAATAGGACTCTAATTAAGAAGAGGCTTCTTGTCGAGTTCTCTTGTGAAATCCCCACTAGATATCTGCTTTAAGAGATTTACTTATTGTGTGATCGTTGGACTTATGTCTAGTGGTTGCCACAACAAAGCATAGACATATGAAAGATTAGGTAAAAGGAATGTATATATCTCAGAAGATAGATGGTAAACAAGTAGGTGTGTCAGACATAATTTATACCAAAAGTCTATGAAATTGGCTTAGACTTTGTACTAAGTATAGAAACCTATACAAAGTACATAGTGATGTAAACTTCCATAAACAATCTTAGCTTCAGCTTATATGCTGTACTATCTGTCTACCAAAAAACTGCAACTTCAGAAATAGAGCAGAGTTCAAGAAGAGTAAGTTTTGATAATAGTGTATTATTAAAGAATACTAAGGATAAAGTTTAACTGACATAGTTAATTACTAGATTAGTAAAATGCAGTGTACTTACTAGCCCTTATATACAAGTAATATGAAATGAGAAACTCAGGGATTTTAGTATACTGTTATAAACTTAAGAATAAAAGCAAAAGAATAATCTTGTATTAGGTAATACAAGAGAACTCAATAGAGTTTCAGTTACAAAGTGTCTAATATAATCATTCTGGAACTTTTTATATTCTTCTGTGACATGTAACTGTGACATGTAACAAAATTTGTGACACCATGTCACATTGTATAATGTTATACTAATCCTAATTTTAAGTTCAAAATAAGAAAAGAAAATGAAATGAAAATAGAAATGAGAAAAGAAATAAAAATAAATAAAGTCTACTATCTTTGACTCTAACATATATAGCTCTGAGCAGAGGTTTTGGTAGTAAGATACTAAAAGTCTACTATGGAAAACTAAGTATTTATGGAGTTTGAAATAGAGTATAACACTGTTATATATACTATGGAATAATACTATTGTGGAAGACAGATTTTTATTAGATTAGACTTCACATATGACAGTATTCCTATAAGAGGACTAATTCTTCTAGAGCTTTTTACTTCCATATTTTGGTTGATTTATATTCTATGCTTCTTTACAACATCCATGTTTATCTGCTAATTTACTTTCTTACATTCTAGATCTCTCCAAGTTATATATAAGCATTCTTAACTATATAGATATATTAACCAACTTTCTTTTTCATATTCTCTTATTCTTCCAAATACTTTATAGTTTTCTATAGTCTGTTATTGTCTTTTGTACTCATTTGCTTATCTACTTTTCTATGCTCTGAAAACACTTGCTAAGCATTCTAGCTTTCTCCTTTCTTCTAATTCAGCCTACTATTAAAGCTGAAAGCAGTGGACTCTAAATTATTTTCATTTTCTTTCTATTTTTACTTTCTTTTTCTTTTCTTTTCAAATTATCTTCCTTTCTATTCTTAGAACTATGATTAGGATAACCAAGATCACATGGTCATACATCAGTCATATCAGATCACATGGTCACAAGTCACAAGATGCATAGAAGGACATAGAAGGTTCTAGAAGGATGATGTTATACAATATATGCAACACATGTTGACCTTAAGGCAAACACATGGCTGTTTAGGGTAGGCTAGAAGTAGTTAGCACAGACCATGAGGTTTTAGTATATAAGATAGACTATCCTGTACAGAGTTCTCTATTGAGTTCTCTTGTGTTAACCCAATACAAGGTTCATTTACTTGTCTAACATTAAGGACTTGAGTTTGTAATACCTACCTATTATTAACTGTCCCTGATTACTTAAGTGTCATCATTCTATGCTTATGTAAACAGAGCTCTGATATATTAGAATAGACCTCTTAGTATTTAGAATAGTTATTACCTTTAGGAATTTCTATTTTCTCTTAGGATTTTCTGAAGATAAGTATATAGTATATAGTTAATACCTTTTAGGCAATAAACTTGGGATTTTGAAGTTCTATTCAGTTTACCCAGGAAATCTGTAATAGTCCCTAAATTATTATAAAAGAAGAAAAACTAAGATTATCAAGCAATAATATAAGGACATAAAATAACAACATAACAAGGAGCAGCAACTTATACTTTGTCTGGAAAAGATAGTAGAAGAGTAGCATGCTAAACTGGTGGCTGAGAAGGCTAGACTAATAGTAGAAGCCAAAGTAAAGAAGATAGCTGTATAGAAGTAATAAGAGAAAGAGAAAGCAAAGAGATAGTATGGAATGAATGAACTAAGAGTTAGAACAATCCTTGAGATAGGTAGTACAAGAAGAAGCTAGAAAAGCTCTAAAAGGAGTGTCACAAACTTCATTCAGCTTGTATCTCTACAACTAGTAAACCAATTTTCACAAACCAAGCTGCGCTAGAAAGCCCCAAATGAGGGTTATCTGCACATATGCGGGATGTACAAAAGCGACAACAAATGACTGAGATATCAGGCCATCAGCAGCTATAAAAGCTTTGTCTACTAATATTACAACCAGTGAGTTGTTATAAGACAAGAGTGCAGACAGACTTTAGGGTTAGGGTTAGTGGACAGAAATAGGACAGTAGTAATTATTAGTCTACAATGGAGATAGGCATGTGATCTGGAAGTCATGTGATAGAGTCTAGAGCAGTCTGGAAGGACTTATAGTCTAGAAGGATTGAGAGGAGTTTGTTTTTCTTTTTCTTTTTTCTCTTTTTCTTTTTCTTTTCATTTATTTTTCTATTTTTAGACTTAAAGTTAGGATTATAGTGTGACATCACATGTAACTGTCACATCAGCCACATCTGTCATAGTAATAGCTATAGTCACATTATTATGTATCATACTAAAGAGCATAAAAGGTTTCAAAACAATAATATCATACAATATGTTCACTATATATATCATAAGAGTATGGGAACATTATTCAACACCTGTAGATATAAATCCAGTGTGACCTTGGCTTCAACAGATGTGTTGTACCTTTATATATTGCAATAGTTATATTCTGGAAGTAAGTTGTAACAGAAAGTGAATCATTTTGGAAGTCAAACTTCCAAGTATAGGCACTCAGGATAGTGTACTATACTAGTTGATTTTCAAGATAAGAAACTATAAAGTAATTATATATTTTAAATACTAGTACTAAGACTATCCAAGAATTGGAAGAGATAGATAACTACTCTGGGTCTACTCAAGTCCTTGGAAACCAGGTCTGGAGTTCCATAAAGATTATAATAAGCTATATAATTAGTAATAGAGTGATCTAATATGGAATGGAACTAGGTTAATCTATATTAGAAGTAGAATACAGACTAAAAGAAAGATATTCACTTTTGCAGATATTTTGGATGGAGTGAAGCTTAGGTAAGTATTATCTGTGATAGTGTTGGATGAATCAGATGTGTTTGAATTAACCTAGTGTATATAAAATAGATACTTTGTACTTGGAACTCAATTGAGTTCTCTCATGTAAACTTTATACAAGATTCTTTTGTTGACTGATTACTAAGTCTTCAATTGTAACAAACTAGGCTTGGTAAAATATATGATATGGAAATCAGATATTAAGTTAGTAATATGAGTAAGTTTAGTGGTAGAGAGCCACTCAAATTTGTCTTTGGTATCTTCATACTCTAGCCAAATGATCTTGTAGAGGAGCTTACAAGCCTATTGGCAGTCAATTTTAGAGTCTATTATCTATGAGATTTCATACTCAGATTTCTTGTTAATAATGATAGAAGTAGGAGCAGGTTGAGTTCTCTTGAAGAAAGTATTAGAAGTAGCTGGTTTAAGTATTAAGATATGGAAGACTAGATATACAGAATACATAGACTCTGGGAGATGAAGGATGAACAACAGAGTACCAGACTGAGAGATGATTTTGTGGGGTCTAAGGTATTTTTCAGATAGTTTCTTAGAGAACTAGATAGTTCTAAAGAATTGAGTCTTAACAAAAACTTTATCATTTACTTTGAAATTAAATATAGGAGAATATTGTGCATCAGTAGACTTTTGATAGCACTGTTGTGTTACAGTAATTTCAGTCTTGAGAATACTCTGTAATTCATTGAGATCTATGGTAAAGTTACATGCTTGGGAGGAAGTAATGTTACATTCATGGTATACCAAAATGCTCAGACAATAACTCTTATTAGCAAAAAGTAGGGAGATACTAGTAGTAGTATTAAAAGCCTTGCTGTTGTAGCAACCACTCATCACTTAAGGACAAATGATCTCACAACAAGCAAAGCTCTCAGTAGGGCTATCAAGTAACGAATGGGAAATTACAAGAGAACTCGACAAGAAGCCCTTACTGCATTGCTCCTCTATATATACTACTATATCGTGGTCTATGCTACAACAATGTGTTTACCTCATGTCCTATTATATACTAAAAGTGCCTGGTCCATGCTACATCTTTCTAGCCTACCCTAAACTACCATATGTGCACCTCAAGACCAACATGTGTTGTATATATTGTTTGATGTTATTCTTCCATACCTTTCTTCTTGTGTTCATGGATTAACCCTAACCCTAAGTTCTAAAAATAGAAAAAAGGAAAATAACTTGAAAAGAAAATAAAAATGAGAAAGAAAAATAGAAAGAAACTAAGTCCACTTTTCTTAATCTTGATACAACTGTAACTACATAGAGAAAAGGGGAAAAAAGAACTATTGCTCAGAGAGATACCACAAGTTATTCATGAGGCTCAAAGTTGTAAAGGTTGATCATAGTGTATCCAGTATTTCTTTTTTAAAGGTGGATATTCATCTAGTGAGAGTATTCAGTTTGGTGACTAGATATCCAGGGTGAAACTAGATAACAAGATTGAACTATGAGAGATATTTAGACCATCATACTTGTTTGCAGGTCAATACATTGGTAGTGGAAAAATATTCAAGGTTTTTATGATCTATAACAATATTGATAAGGAAGGCCAGACCCTCAAGTATCAGAGATACAGTATGAAGTATATATATAGTACTAGCCAAATATTAAAACTAAGCTTGACATTATACACTTTTAGCATAACTGATTCAGTAGCTGATCTGTTCTAAACATATAAAAAGAATGTACTCTTGGATGATAATAAAAGCTGATCTTAATTCATTATATAAAAGGATATTACTTAGAATAGGTGAGTGCCTGCTTTGTGGAGAAAGATACAGTTTAGATATAAGTTAAACAAACTACTTTCACTCTAATCCTTTAAGCTTAAATCATAACAATATAATATTCTTTGACATCACTTGTTCTAGATCTTTCTACTTTCTTCTATATCATGTAATTGTGATTATATGTCTGGTAACACCATATTATGTGACCATGGTTATATGCTTTTCTATTATCTATGAATAAAAATAAAATATTTGGGGCCTGAGTATATCAATGACATTAGGTAAAAGTATGGAAGATGCTTTGAAAAATCAGGAAATCCTAAGTTTACTGTTCAAGTAATACTAACTATTATCAGGCATGGTTCACACCAGAGATGAAAGTCCACAAGATGGGCTCAGAGATGTGTAGACTTGTGGAATGATCTTGGCTTCAGCTTATATGCTGTGCTGTTTGTCTGCTGTGTGATCACAATTTCCAATAGAAAGAAGAAATCAAAAATGGGAGTGAGTACTGATTAGTATGTTGCTGTTGAGCACCAGGGATCAAGTTCAATAGAAGTTATCTTTGTTGATTATTGAACTAGTGAATTACAGTGTAACTACTACATATTATAGGAAATACTTGAGATTTCAGTGGTATAGCCTCTATTGTCCCAAGTGGAGGTTTCAGTGTTGAGACACTGACAGGAGTATGACTCTGCCATGGAAGACCAAGTCAAATAGGAGTATCTCCATCATAGAAGACAGAATCTTCAGATTGTTGTATTACTGCTATATAGGTGTGTTGTAAAAAAGATGGCTGCCATGAAAAGCAGACTTTTAGATTAGATGTTGATAAGGAGTATTACCATGAGGATTTATTTTCTAGATAAGTAGACTTGGCATATGATAACTATATAGCTTATCTCTAGAAAATCATAAGAGAACAGAATGGAGTTCTTGAAGATAATGACTACTCTAAATACTATCAAATCTATTCTGATATGTTGGAGTAATGTGTTATTATATACTTGAACCCTTATATTTTGATTTTCTTTTCTTTTTATTTATTTTTCTTAATTTGATTTTTCTTTTTCTTTTCTTTTACTTTTTTATTTTTATTTGGTTGATGAAGAGACATATGACATCATAAGTCTAGAACATAGTAGAAGAAACTAGAATAATGATATCAGAATGTATGTTTATAGTATATAACTACTTAGTAAGTTGTTGACAGTCTTGGTTAGTGGTCACCATAATATAATAGTTCTATAAGCATAAAGTAATAATGCTACAGAAACTGTCAACAACAAAGGGGCTGAATTAGAAAGTGTTACAAACTTAAGTTCTTAGTGCTGGACAAAAGAAGGAACCTTGTATAGGGTTATACAAGAGAACTTGATAGAGGACTTCTTATAAAATTGTCTCTCTTATATACTAAAGATACATGGTCCATGCTAAGTACTTCTAGCCTACCCTAAACCACCATGTATATGCTTTAAGGCCAATATGTGTTATGTATGTAGTATAATGTTGTCCTTCTAGTACCTTCTATGCCTTTCTTCTTGTCATGTGATTATCCCTCACTCTAAGTTCTAAAAATAGACAATAGGAAAATAAATTGGAAAGGAAAATAAAAATGAGAAAGAAAGATGAGAAAGAAACTAAAGAAAACTAAGTCTACTTTTTGCAATCTTAACAGAAAGAGAGTCAGAATGTTTAGTAAGTGTATTTGGAGTGTGGAAAAGCAGATCAATTCAAGTGCAGAAGACAAGAACAGGTTATGGAAGCGTATAAAAAATTATGAAAGAGTAGAGAAGTGTGAGAAAAAGAAGTTGGCATATATGTTTAGACTAATAGAAATAATTATAGATGGCTTGGAGAGGTCTAGAATATAGGAAAGTGAATTAGCAAGCAGGTGTAGATAATAGAAAGGAGTATGAAAAAGTAAGTCAATTAGGAAATATAAAAGAACTAGTCTTCTTATAATAGCTAGCTTTGACATAAGTGTGTATTTACTGACTATTATTTATTTACTGCTTTAATCAAGTTTATATCTATTGCTCCTCAGAAGGAGACTCTTACTCTAGACAACTTCTTGATAAAATATTGTTTCTTCTCTATATAGACAGTTCATAATAAGTGAGTAGTATAAGACTTCTACTAAACATATTTACAAGTATGCTACTTTAACACTACCTAATTGAACAATGAGTAAATAAGAGCCCAGGCCTGATTCCTACTATTTACAATTAGTTTTTTAGCAGCCAACTATTTACTCTCTTAAGTCCAGGATTTAGCTTATAGCAATAAGTTATAACAACCATATATTAAGATTAAAGAGAGAGTAAAAGTAAGGAAATCATATGGTGTAGAGTTCTCAAGTAGGAGTCAAGTGTTAGAATTAAAGATGGTAGACTTTATTTTATTTTCAATTACTTCCTCACTTTTATTTCCTTTTCTGTTTATTTTTATTTTGGGAGTTAGGAATAGGGAATGGTATAACTCAGTGTTACACATCAGTTACAGTCACATGACACTGTCACAGTCACACAATCACATGTCATGATGGAAGAAAGTAGAAGATTCTGGAAAGATGATATTATACAGTATATTATATATATATTAATATTAAGGTAAACACATGGTCATTTAGGGTAAGTTAAAGCAGTAGAGCATGTACTATTAGTTTCAGGTATATAAGATAAACAACTATGTACAGAGCCCTCTATTGAGTTTTCTTGTGTAAATCCTATACAAGGGTTCTTTTTCTAATCAACTCTAAGATCTTAAGTCTATAATATCAAGTTTCTACTGTTGTAGTAATACTTGAAGTAGATTTTTACAAGAGGAGCTTAACAAGGAGTTCTCACTGTATCCTACACTAGATTGTAAGTATATATATATAGTCTGTATACATCTAGTTCTATCCTACTTTAATGTATATGTATTTACAATTTTTATTAGTATACTTTATTATATGTACTATGATATCACATTATAAAATAAAATCTAAGTATTTTGAATAGGTTATATTGTTATAAGATAAGTGTGTGGACAGACTTGGACTAGGGTTAGGGTTTGAACAAGTATATATTGTAGTGATAATTATTAGTCTACAATGGAAGAGAGATAGAAGATAGGCATGTGACCTAGAAGTCATGTGACAGAGTCT